>QVOA01019640.1:0-11274 GCA_014825685.1 Pseudomyrmex cubaensis | reverse complement strand
GATATCTAAAAAAAGCCTCTCTCTCTTTCTTTCTATATATATGTATATATATAAAATTTTATACATACATAGGGAATAAAATTTTACATGTAATACGCAGGTAATTTTACATTATATCCAGATAACACGGATATATCTGGTGTGGCTCGCAATTATTATTCACAGAAAGTAGGCCACTCGCGCGCGCGCGCGCGCGTCTAGTTTATATTCCCAGTGTGTTTAGCGCTTGATCGCGTAATACGAGTTGTATCAATAATTTTTATTACACAGATCACTCGATGCCCCGCATCTGAAATCAGAGAATCTCGCTGCATTTAGCAGCGCTGAAAATGAATGATTCATTAAGAACAGAACACGGAGGCGGGAGTGATTTATTTCGCGGTGGAAACAATAAAGCGCGGATTCATCCCGTCGTTGTTGTGCCGCCCGCGCCGTGCATCGTCGATGAAATCGTCGTTAATTGCGGCGCAACTGTTGTTCTTTGTCGAACGACAGCGACTGACAGTTTAATTGCAGGTTGAGTGACGGGATTTTTGCGATCCGCGGAAACGAACGACGATAACCTCGTCCTCGTGGTTATAATTAGAAAATTATGCAAGAAAGCTCGGGGGAAAATATAATAAAAGGCGACCTTTCTTTTAACGTGAAAGATCTGATTGTGATGACATCGTGCGATTAATTTCTTTTGAGGAAGGAATAGTAAGAATAAAATAAAATCAATTGTAAGTCCACAATAATACTTGCAAATATCATCGTTGAAATATACAATTTTCAACTTTTGTAGAATAATATCTTCAAATATACAAATTATAAAAACTTACAAAGACAGAGAGAGAAATTGTGTGTGTGTGTATTCTGTCACTTGATGTATTTAAATTCTATATTTACATAAAAAATACGTTAACAAGAAAATATGTTCGCGCACAGATAATATACGATGACATAAATTTTAAATCTGTATTGATGCGCACTTTTCACACACAAATTTAATATGTCGTATTTGTCCTCGAGAACTTTGATTACATATCGATCGTCATCCACAAACCCATTCTGTATACGTTCTCATATGTACGCGTTTGCAGCATTGTTAAAAGAAATCAATAACTTTCCAATAATTCTCTTCTGACTACGTGTCCGCTTAAAGTTGCAGTTGATTACTCAACGTTCTGTGTGTGTACACAGAGAAAAAGAGAGAGAGAGAGAGATCTGTTATCGATTGTAACACAAAGTAATATATTCCCGAATCAAACAATATAATTCTATACGTGAAAAAGTAAGTCAGATGACAAAAGTTGTTTTCTTGCGAGAAATATATTTATAAATCTTCGTCGCGCACATCGTTCTATTTTCTTTTTTATATTTTTTCGCTCGATTTCTCTGTGGTGTAGTTACACTACTGAGCGTGTCATAATTGCTTTTGTATTATTCACTGAGGTGATCGTCCATCGTATCTTATCGTATTTTATCAGGACAATTCTAATTTTCGCTCCTCCGTTCCACTTTTTGCACACGTTTATTCACGTACAAAATACGCGTTAGAAATGTATGTAACGGCTCTCTCCTCCCAGCGTATTTGCTCCTCTTCTCTTTTTTGCTCATAAAAACTGAAATGTCCCGAAATCGGCGACGAAAAGAAGTCTCTGGTTACTTTGCGCTTGCGAGTTCTTTTGTGTTCGCGATCGTTTAACTTAAAAAATCGCATCTGTTGCTCTTCTCGAAAATCGATTCTCGAGCGCGCAATTGAATGAAATCTACGATCGATCGGCGAGACGCGAGCTTGCAATCTTCGATGATGATGTACGAGCGTTCACGCGAAGGCCAAACCAAATATCAATAAACGCCTTTGTAATATTCCTCGCCGTGTGCAATCTCGATCAATAAATCGCACAGGCAAATACCTAGCGTGTACAACAGAAACGAAGACAAAAGGACACGATTTGTCTCATACGAGATGATGTACACACATAAGGTTCGCTAGAAAACAAAAAAAAAAAAAAATAAAAAAAAAATCGCGCCGATACGTTATTCGCGCGCACGAGCAGGCGACACTTAATCCTCTTATCTCGAGGTCGTTTTATCTAGTGTTCGTGTTCACGGGATTACATAAAACGGTCAATAGAGAAAAAATCGGTTAACAAATCCATCGGTCAGTTGGATATCGAAAAGGCGACAAAAAAAAAAAAAGGATCACTTGTTCGTCGTTTCCGACTCGTCGAACATGCGGGTTGGGAGAGGGAAGGGAAGAGCGTTGACGAAAGTCTATTGCAGAGAACTAATTTCACGCGTGTTATCGCACGTGTGTGGCGAAAATAACACACGTACGTGCAAAATTATACGCAACCTTGTCGAACTTGGGTGTAACAGCCTCTTCTCTTGTCTTGTGCCTCTGCGAACGTACACAATTACAATAACTAACGATAACGACGAACGGAGAAACAGAGTTGCGTGTATACATACGCACAACTTCGAAGGAGAGATCGTTAAAGGAAGTTTACTCTCGACTACCGTATAGATTGTTGTAAGTATTACGTCGAACAAAGAGAGAAAGAGAGAGACGGAGAAAAGAGAAATGTGAATTCGCTTTAAGATTAATAATCGACTCTATAGGCTCGCTCGTAGGCTGTATATCAATCGGATATATAGAGAAATGACTTTTCGCGACGGACGAACAAATTTTCTAATGAAATATGCAAAACGCCGGATGGAAAATTGTCCGGCGCGGATATAATCATCGCATCGGAAAAAGGGAAGAGAGGAAGGACAACAATTGATAAGGCATCGCGCGCGTGGATCATTTATTCGCATCGGCGACTGCGTTTATCGGCGGATATCTTTATCAGCGACACGCACGCACGTGCGATGAAAATCGGACAAAATCCGATCCGGCGATGACATAATCGAAAACGTGTCGTGCGGGAAACTCTAAGAGAGAAAGAGAGAGAGTGTGTGTAAAAAAAAAAAAAAAAAAAAAAAAAAAAAAACAATCGCGATAAGGTACAAGCGTTGACTCCTCATCGTTGACAATTTCGGCCGCGGTAAATGCACCGTGTGTTCGTTTTCGAAGAAGATATCGCGTCATATTGTTTTTATTTTACTGGTAAATCCTTTCTCGAGACAAATACTTCGAAGAGTATTTTTAGGTCGCATTCTTGTTTTTTTTTAGACATATTACAAAAAAAGATAAATAATATCTTTTAATCTCCGTGTTTACGATGCGGACCATATTCGCGAGGGAGGAATCAATTACCGCGCGGCTTAATTAATATCGTATCCCCCGATCTAATAAACCCTTGCCCTGTAAAAGCAACCGTGCAACGCGCGCGCGTGTGTGTGTGGATGTAAATTAGCGCGAATTATGCATTTATCATTAAAAACTCCGGGCATAAACTCGTGACAGAAATGAAATAAACATGAAATTCTCTCGCGACGAGAAAAGATAAATCGTCCGGTCTTAAATAGGTCAAAGGGGCAATGTGGATATTAAAGATTTCCACCGCCTCATGGCTCTTCTTTCCACATACGGAATCATAGGTCCGGCTTCCGGAATTTCTTCGTGTTGTTGCTGTTCTATTTCCTGCGAGAAAAAGCGGAAGATAACAAATTACTTAATTACCCGAGCGCGCGTGCACGATTTCCGCGGCGCGCGAGTCAATCCGCCAATCCGGGACCATCTCCGTTTCACACTCGTGAGATGTTGAGGGAAAAAGGCGGAAGGCGAAAATAAAATATCGAGCGTATCCGTTCGGCGACGCGCGCGGTACACCGACCTCGGTTGCAGCAAGCGCGCGGCGCCTTGCACCACGATCGCGCGCGGTATCATCGCCGTGTATCACGTAAAAGGCGGAACGCAGCACCCTCTCCTCATCCCCCGGGATACCTGGCCGCAACGAGCTGCCGTAAAGTAAAAGATCAGAAAGCGAGAAAGCTGTTACTCACGATTAGCGTCCGAGATCCACGCGTCCTGTCGTGCGGTTTCTCGACTCTGACATCTCTTCTCTGACAGCTGTCATCACCGGTGCGGCGCTTCGAGTTGTTCATATCGTCATCATCGACGACGACGACGGCGACGACGGCGACGACGACAGTGTCCGAACGTCATCGACCATCAAGCGAGTAAACAAAAACGTGTGCAGCGAGCTGCGCCCTGTCTTCGTGACACTCCAAACACGCTCGCGAGAAAGTGATTCACGGGGGAGAAGTAAACGGGGGTGCGAACCGCGTGCGACCGGAGAGAGCCGGACAACACAGATTGTACCGAGCGAGAACCGAGCGGTTGTGCAGAGACACGGGCGGGTTAAAGACAGTCAGGCAATCACACGCACGCATGCATACAAACACCCTGCCCGCGGGGGTGACGACGATCGGTCAATCTTCAGCGAGCGCCGCGCCGAGACGAACACGACGAGCCGGAACAAGCGAGCCGCGCGAAACCAAACTGCCCGTCGTCGGTCGGGCCGCCGTCGCCGCCGCATCGATCCGAGCACCCTCTACACCACCCGCGAGCTGCGATTGGCCGCGCGGCGCTTTTGCCGCACGCCTGCGCACGCACCACATATTCACCCCCCACGCCTCGAAAGGGCGCGCTCGAAATTCGGTGGGCGAAAGTGACGCGACGAAGTGTTTCGCAATTGCATTATCGCTCTTTTTTTTTTCTTTTCCGCCGCGCTGCTACGCTCAACGGATTTGGATCGTTGATAAAAGGGCGATAAACACGAGCCGGCCGTGGCGAGTGCGTGAAATGTTGCCGTCTCGCGAGTGTGTGTGTGTTGTTTTCCACCGGGAATAATCGGCTCCACGAGAAGTCACCGCCACGCACGAATGTACGTACCATGCTTTTGGACGCGTATGGTGCGATAAGAGGTGAGAAATATATCGGTTTTGTTTTAGTTGTGAGTGTGCGTATTACAAGTGAGATTGTTTGCGTCGAGAATCGCGTGATTACTAATTTCGCAATAAGTTGCTTTTGCGAATCTCTGTGCGTGCCTGTGTGTATTATACAATACGCGTGAGTGTGCGCGCGTGCGCGAGAAAGGAAAGGAGAAAGAAAGAGAGAAAATATGTTTACAATAATCGTTGTTATAATACGACTAGTTAACGATGTATTTTTACAAGGTCTCCAAACATTTGCATTGCAGAATACTTTTTCGAATAAGTTGCATGCAAAAAGAGCTTGAAATACGCGTACGTTCATTATAGTAATAATCTATTCCTTTCGGTGCGAGCTGAGAAGTGAAAATATATCGACTCGCGTCAGCTTTTTTTTCTTGCTCGTAATTGACGATCTTGGATAATTATCAAATGACCTAAAAAAAGAAAAAAAAGATCGCCCGTCTTGTGTAAAGGGAGGCGATAAAAGGAAAGGCAATAGCCGTGTTGATTGTTTGCTGATGTATCTTGTTCATCTTCTTCCTGACGATAAGTATGATAAATAATGCTGTCAATAATTCGCATATTAACGTAGTTCGCAGCATTATCTCGTGTATCGGAGAACACAATGGATTTCATTATCAAGCGCGCACACCGTGAAAAAACATTAGAAATGCATGAGAAGATCGCCAACTTTTTTTCGAAAAATTAGATTTAATTACATATTAATTACGTGACATATACACATTAACACACATACATCGATTAGAAAATTTATCTTAACATTGTTGTGTCGTACAAATACGTTTTGTTTTTTTTTTGTACATTATCAGTAATGAGCGGGACACGTAAAACACGTTGTTAGTTTTTTTACATCATTAATTAAAGTATTTTTTTCGTTAACATGAATAAAATAAAATATTTGATAAAATAATCTCTTCTTGCCGTCTGAGCGGCCGCAAAAAGTGCCCGCAATCGAAGTTCTTGCTCGAAACGCGGTGGAAGTGTTAATTTATCGTAGAAAACGCGTTAAACGCACAGATGTTTGTTGTGGCTTTGTTTCCTCTTCGATCAGCAAACCTCAGTCTCGCCTAAAAACAGAAGCGATACACGTGCGATTACTATCGTCATTACAAACGAATCTGTGGCGAGGCAAATTTCTCGTCGGTTATTTAAGAATTATTAGAAAATATCGTTGAACTGGCAGCGCAGTTTTCACGATAAAAAAAAATATATATATGTACATATTTCTCCAACACAAGATCGATTAAATTTTCTTCACCAAGGGAGCCGTGAAACAGACTTTTTATCTCGTAGCTGCACCGTCTCTCGCGGCAAATTTGACACACACCGAGCATATTTTGATACGCGCGAAGGGAAGATTTATATTTTGCGCGAGATGAAACAACGAATTTAAAGAGAGCACACACTGCGAGCTAGCCGTTACATCACTCCCATCCCTCGGTTGTCGTTACACGATAGAAACAATATGGTGTATATACGCGTTCGTCGAGTGCAACACCGGTGTGTGTATATGTATATACATATAAACCCAGTCAGTTGAGGGTGAGTTTCGACGGGACGGGAGGAGAGAACGCGGAGGAAGAGCCGTCATAAGTGATTCGGTATGCGCATACGTGATGGTGGTAGGTCGCCGCTGCCGCGTAAATGCCCACGCTGTTCGATCGCAAACTGCATATACACGTATATATACATACATGGATGTAAAATCCCTCTTCGGTGCGAGACTTCCGAGAGAGAACATTGCGCGAACACAGGGTTCCCCGCAAATACGTGAAACAACGACTCGGGAATTTCCATCGATCGAACACAAAATGCATTCTCTATTGATCCCCCCCCCCTCTCTCTCTCGAGGAGCTGTTTCTTTTATTTCTCTTCCTTTTCGATTTTTTGTTCTTTTTTTTTGTTTTTTTGAAAAACAGCAGAGGGACGTTGTAAACTCGCGAGGAAGTTATTCGCGTCTCCGAGTTTGTCGCGTCGCGCCTGATAATACCGGAAATTTTCGAAGACGTCGCGAATCATTAACCTTCTCGGAGGGTATATGTGCCGTGTCGGGGCGTGTCCTTCTTCGAAAGCACAGCGCGGCTCGTAAATTTGCAAACTTGCAGCACAGCGCGTCAAGTCGAGCTTGATAAAGAATTTCTAGAGACGCCGCATCTCTCCGCGCATCTCTCGAGTATTATCGAGAAAGAATGAGACGAACAGGTTCCGTAAATTTGCGGTGTGATGCGCACCGTGTCCCTTCTCTCCGTTAATCTTGACGACGCGAAAAAAAAAAAAGAAAGAACGCGAAACTTTGAACACACAAAAGAAAATCCGCGATCGGAAAACCATCGAAGGCGGGTGACAAATTGTACCTGAAAATATCTGTACTAAACTGCCGGACGATCTGCAGTAGATCGCGAGGGACGGGTCGTAACTTATCAAAGTCCGCCTGGCGTCCTCGCACCAGTTCCAAAAAATGAGCTTCTGATCTCGAAGCGCGAGATCCGACAAAAGCAACGTTAGATTCTTCGCGACTGTGGCATCAATCCTGAGCACGTGACGACCCTCTATTACCACCGGCAACTTTCCCGGCTTTTTGTCGCACCTGCAAAACACAAAACAAAGTCGAGAAAAACAGCGGTCGAAACAGCAGTCTTTTTCACACTACACCGGGTGTCTGGGAAAAAGTGCAATATGCACGCAAAACTAGTTTGACGACACGAAAAGTGTTTTTGCACGTATTACATTATTTATGATAATCTTTCGCGAATTGTAAATATGTTTTCATTTTTAACGGGAATATCGAGACTCGACGTTTAATTCTGATATGCAGCAGAATTCTCATTTATATAAATTACGCAAATAATAAATGAATTTGTATTAAACCGTCCGAGGTGAACGTATGTCTGGTTTTGCCGCATCCGTCAATTTGACAGAATAAGTACAGTTTTATTCGTTACTTTTAAGTTTTTTAAATAATTGACAAAAAACTTTTTACTCCACAGAGATTCGACAAATATTTTCAACGTACATTTAAACAAAAAAGCGCATCTTTTATTTCTGCAATTTAAAGTAAGAAATCCGTCATATTGCTTCGGTGTTGAATATTTTTTCCGCACCCGATGTATCCGGCGCATACGAAGTTTCAACGCGGAATTTCAACACGGGACTTACCACGACATTACCCGCTCACGGAGATACTCTGCGGCCGGGAAGCTCAGGGATTGCTTGGGCGATACGAAGAGCACGGTCAAACCATTGACGATCCGTTCTTCGATCAATAGTCCGGGTCGGGCCGCGAAATATAATAAGAGAATTAAATTTACCGCAATACCGGCGATCATGCCGTACTCCAAGCCGATGGCCAAGCAACATAATAACGTGACCGTCAACGGCACCAAATCAATTTCTGTTCAAACACAGAGAATGAGAAAGAGGAAACTAGATTAACCGCATCGAATAATTTATAACGAGATTGCATATATATATAACGGCTTAGCACACACAACCCCCCCGATGTTACATAATTGCTCTACTTTGTCGCGCGCATCAAACCTCCGCAATAAAGTTGTTCCATATACGCCATTTGTTGCAACGTCGAAAGTAAAGTCTCGCGTCTCTTCAGAAACACAAAAATGTCGCGAGAATTTATTTGATTATTCAATTAAAACTCGATATTTTCTACTTTCTTCGAGTATTTCGAACGCAAAATTATTTCTAACGATTTTTGCACATATTACTTATAACACATTATTAACAAAATTGTAAAAAAATTGTTTAGCAAAATTAAATTTCACATCTTTCATATTGATTTAAAAATATAATGCCAAAGTTTTTTACGTATTCTCACATTATACGTTCGAGAGTAGTAAGAAGTACTACAAAGAAGTACTACAAAGAAGAGTAAGCCCTTTGAAAAGTTATAATACCGAGTTCCGTCGGGGCATAAAATACCGTGAACGATGTCTAGAATGAAAAGCATCGAATTATTGGAAGAAGCTAAGCGATATCTTTCAGCTATAAGTAGTCATTTTTGATATCGTGTATATATATATATATATATATCGGTCTTACTTTTCGTTCTCCAGAGAACGACGAAAACGCGCACCTCGAACATGTAGAACATCGCGATCATAATAACGGCCGCCAGCGTGGCTTTCGGAATGAATTTGAAAGTAGACGTCAGCAGACCGCACGCCAGGAGCACCAAGCTGCCGGTTATTACACCGCCCATCGGTGTTTTGACGCCGGACGCGTTATTAACCGCGGTGCGAGTAAAACTTCCGGTTGTGGGCATCGACCTCGCAAAACTGCCGAACACGTTGCAGAGACCGAGCGCCAGCATCTCTTGATTGGCGTCGAGGGTCTTCCCTTTCGCTGAAAGAAATATTACATCGAACGTATTTGCTCTCGATCCCGCTTCGTCTTTTATCGCTTGATCCCGCGAGTTAAAAAGAAAGTATAATATGAGGTATTGAAAAAAATAAAGTTAGCGAACAAAAATTCACTTACCGAATGCCTTCGCGATGGCGACGCTCTCGAGAATGGCGATGAGCGGTATTGAGACGAGGCTGCTGCCGAGCTCGCTGATCAGTTCTACGAAACTGTACGTGCGATTCCCGTGTACAATGGTGAACGGTGGCAAGGAGAACGGCGGCAAACCCTCGGTTATGTTACCCGTAATTTGGAAAGGTTGAATGTCGTGATCGAACAGCACGTAGGCTATTAGAATTCCGATCATCACGACTATGGCGTTTCTGGCCAGAGAGATCACCCACATCGACCTCTCAAAAGGCGTTCCCAATTTTTTGCCGGGCAAGTTCTGTTTGCAAATATTTCGTTTGATTAATTGCACATCTTACAGCTGTTTATTTATTTTATCATAAAAAAATTCTTTATGGTTTAATTACGTAAATATAATAATTTTTGAGGAAAGATATGAAATACGTGAGACACTGTAGAATATTTTCGACTGAAAGGAGGATTTTCTATCGAGGAAAGCATTTATCGAAGGAAGATCGAATTTCTCCTCGTAATCCCGCAACGTAATCTGATCGCTTTACCTTGAGAAGGACCAGCATCACCATCGAGCACACCCCTAGTACCGTGTCCCAAAGTTGGATCTCGTTTATGTGCTCCATTACTTTCCTAATAGCGTCGATGAAAGAATCGCTACGTCCTTTTATGCCCAGCAAAGTGCCTAATTGAGAAGTGGCAATGATAACCGCCGCGGCATTACTAAAACCGCAGATCACGGGCATGCTTATGAAATCTACGAGAAATCCCAAGTGAAGTACGCCCATAATTGTGATCACGACACCCGAGAGAAAGGACACGAGAACCTGGAAAAAAACAAAAACGATTTTACGATTATTCGAATTGTGTTAGAAGTTAGAATAAAATAATGAAAAATATATTTTTAATATATTTTAAAAACATTAATTAATACGCGTAATACTTAAATGTTGTTATAATAAAAGAGTTTTGTTATACTAATAAAATAATACACTGAGAGAGCAGAGCGACACGTTATATTAACGTGGAATTAAATTGAATTTTATGAGTTTTAATATAAAACAGAAAGAAAAAAAATTAAATCAATTTAAATTAATTTAAATTTTAATTTAAATTTTGTGATAGAAAGAGGGAGAGAGAGAGAGAGAGAGAGAAAATGTGAAATAAATTTAATAAACTTCACTTACGGCGAGATCTGCCCCCACAGCCATCACGTGCTTTTGTACCAATAAAGCCATTATCGCAGTAGGACCCACGGTGATGTCCTTGCTGCTACCAAAGACGAGATAAACGAAGCATCCCATGAAACTGCTGTACAGGCCGTACTGAAGTTTTCAAAAGTTCACCTAACGAGAATCGCCTTTCCAACTATCGTACAGATTAGATCGGAGAAGACTCGAAACGGGGGATTTTCAAAATGCTCGACAAATTCAATTAAGCAAAAGAGAGAGAGAGAGAGAACAATTCCACAAGAATACGCAATCTCCATCGAATCGGAATTAAACGAGATCCAATTTCGAGATCGTGAATAATTTTTCACCTCGGAAATATTTCGGAAACTATTTTACGACGTAATCGTTAAGTACGCGAGAATCGGTATTAATCTCCGAGAAGTGTTTTAAGTATTGCCGTTCACATTATTAAATATTACCCACCACTCCTATCGAGTATAGCTACTTTAAGATCTGTTTAAAAAGAAAAAAAAAAACAATTTAGATTATTTTAAGTACAGTTTTACGGAGATTGTCTAAAAAAAAAAAAAAGGTAAATATGTATAAAAACGGAGCACCCTCGGAGATCATTGTCCTTCACATATGTTGTCAAGGACATCTCCCTGAACAACAATCTGAAGGTTTTAGCCGTCGCTCGTTGTTTGTTAAAAAATTA
>QVOA01019639.1:0-16978 GCA_014825685.1 Pseudomyrmex cubaensis | reverse complement strand
AAACGTTAACCCTCTATGGGCTCGTGTAACTTTCAGGTCACATGTTAACTTATCAACATTTTATCAAATAATTTTAGTTTTTTTCAAGAAATGGCATATATATCTTAATTCTATAATTTCTCCGAGACAATTAATACCAATATTCATGACGTTTTTTTTTTTTATTATTATTTTTTATTTTTTATTTTTTTATTATTTTTTATTTTGTTTTATTTTTTTTTTTTGTTCATCTGCATGTATAGGTTTGTTCATCTGCATATATAGGTTTATAATTGGTTGGTTTGGTTCGGTTTTGGTGTAAAACAAAAATTCGGCCCATAGAGGGTTAAAATTTTTGGCACAGTAATGAAAAGTATCAGTGATATATTAATAATAGCAACATAATTAAGTAAGGAATAGAACACAGCATACGATATACAAGTGACAACAAATATTAGACAGATCTCTCGATTTTTTGGAAATCTTGAGGAAAAATTATTATTGTTAAGATAAACTAAAAACCAAATTTCAGAGACATAAAATGTACGTTAAAGTTTGTTTACGCTTATAACTTACTTATGTAAGCAAATATTTTTATTTTTTGCTTGTTTCTTGTTGCAGACATAACAGTACTTCACCATTTTGCACTGATATTATTTCATTTTTATTACCGCAACGGAATTTTCGTACTACACAAATAGACAAAAAATAATATCTTTAAAATAATATTAAAATTTTCGAGGTTATACTTCACGTCACATGTGCTATAGATTTGCAGTACTGGCAGTAAATATCGGAACGCAGCCAATATAAGCATTAGAGCCATTGCACGTGAAAAAATTTTAGTCGTAACCGTAAGGTCGTAAGTAATTCATCCAATTACAGACCAGTATTATCTCACATTAGCTAGAATGCTGGCTTGTGATTGGTCGATTTTCTTACGACCTTACTACAACTAAAATTTTGTCACGTGCAATGGCCTTTATAGAAACATGTCACGCATGCGCTTTACAAACTGAACAGTGATAAAGAGCAATAAAGAAAGAATGAGCATTGTCTGCACCGTAGTGTTGGGATCCCGCTAAGAACTCAACTATATAGCCATATAGGAGTATTAATAGTCTACGACTACGTTTACACGGACTGGTAAAACCGTTTTAATAACAACCGTTTTCACGAAACTAACCAATCATAGACTACGTTTACACGCACTGATAAAACTGTTTTAATAACAACCGTTTTCACGAAATTAACAAATCATAAGTATTCCTGTAAAGAATGGAATGACTGTGATTGACCAGTTTCATAACTTCGGTTGTTATTAAAACGGTTTTACCAATGCGTGTAAACGTAGTCAAAGTTCAAACGTAAGCTATTCAAACAAGAAAACAGCTCAATCTCAAAGAGTTGAATCACCAGAGATTGTTGTATCTTCTTCCTTTTTTTTTTATTTCAAGATTTTATCTGATTAAATCATTAATTTTTCATAATAAATTTTATTTAAATATTTAACATAAATATTTCATGAAGAACAAGAAATAATAATGTTCTGCAATTTTAATAAATTAATTACGACAAAAAATGTTTTATATACTATAAAAACTCGGGTGTTGCTTATTTTTATGCGTAAGTCATGTTAATATATGTGCTTGTATGTATAATAACTTATAATATCAGAATATAAACTAAGGTGACGTACATTTGGAAAATCAGTACATGATGAGATACTAGGCGACACGCGTGTTGCGTATATTATATGTATGCAAGATAACATGTAAAATAAAATGCGAGATAACGCAACGCAATGCTCGATATAACAATGATCGGCAGTATATGCAAAAATCATATATATATATATATATATATGCACACAATACAGATGTAAAAATAAGGAACAATAATCACATTTGTTCATAATTTAAAAAAGCACAAATATACTAAAAATATATAAGCATGTAAATTATTTGTAAAGAAGAGTATATATAAATGTACATCTAGAAAAATCTTTCACAGCACATCTCATCTAACAGTATAGTTCGGAGTCGGTGCGTTGACTGTTCCCCAGAAGAGAATTAATTTTGTTGGATTGTGCCTGATAAAAAAGAGAAAAGGTCGATTGGCTATAAGCTTTTTTTGACTACCGTCTCGTTGCAGAAACACCCCGGTCGTTGCTGCGGCCTCTGTTCCTTTCTCTGTTACATCCATTTCTACCTTGTGTAGCACTTCATGTGCGAACAGACCTGGATTCACGAGATTTCCGCTATTACGAAGCTTGTCCAGATCATACGATACGAAATTCTGACTTCGCACAAATCTCAAGAAACTCTCATCTATTGGTCGGCTCTGGCGTCTACTTCTGTTTTTCTTAGCATTTTGAAAACGATATTTATTCTCATCTAAACTCACGTATTTTGTATTGTCATTATTAATTTTTAGCGTATTTTTCTTAAGATCTTTGTTCTCCGTGACATACGCTTGCGATGATCCACTGTCGTTCTCTCTTCTGCTCACAACGTCACGGCGAGTTCTACGAATTTTGCGAATGTGAAATCCTGTATTCCACTGCTCTACGTTAAAACCGCGTTTTTTATCGTCGTACCTGAAGAAATAATTTTTTCTCACACCATGGTTATCCTCGCCGAACCGTGGGAAGATTAGAAATTGCTCAGATTTGCTGCTCGGCAATTGCGAAGAAATCAGCGGTAGTGCTTGCGGTATCGTTTGCGGAATTGGCGATGGTGATGCTATCGGTACCGGCTGTGACGTAGCAGACGAAGTCGTCCTTGTCACTGGAGCTTGACCATATCCGCTCGACAAAAGACTCAAATCCGCAGTTTTTGGATCAAACAATGAGATTAAACCTAAACTTTGAAGAGCTTGATTTAAATTTAATGTGCTTGAAAGTTTCATACGAGGTAAGCCAACGATGCAAGTTTGATTTTTAAGATTGCTTATCAAGTTTTCAATCATTTCAGCTGTCAGTTGATCCCGAAAGTTTTTTAAAGCAGTAGCTCCTTCGGTTTTTGGCAGAAGCACGTACATTGACATCTGATAAAAATAGAAAATGATGCTTAAAAATTATTTTTTAAAGGAAACATATGCAACAAAACTTTTAAAAAATCTCTACAAAAACACATTAAATTATTTAAAGTATCAATCAAATAAGAACAATGATATAATCATGTATTTACCTCTAAGCCTTTATATGGCAAAGCTAGTATTTTTACTGTTTTATCTTCGTAAAAAGGAAAGTCACCACCGTTGAACATCATATCAACTTTAACTGCGTCATTCGGTTCGACAAAAAAGTCTCTTCTATAACAAAAATTGTCTCAATGAAAATAAAGTTTAAAATACATTTTATTGCGATTTGGTTAAAATAAATAAAATATTATATATATATATATATATATGTATGTATGTATATATATACCTCTGTGTTTGACCATTTATAAAGTGCTGATTCCATTCGCCTTTAAAATAAAGTGCCGATAAGAGAATTACGCTGGTCAGTGGAGTTGGTGCCTGATCCAATATACTTTCGATTTTTCCCATTGTCCGTTGCTTAACCCAATTGTTTATAATGTTTTGAGCTTCTAAACCTTTTTTTTGAAAATCTAGATTTATTACTTCACTTTTATACACATTCTCACTTATCGCACCGAATTCGGGACGAATCGGATATCCTTCCTAAAATATAAATTAAAATTCATGCATGTTAAAGCTATTGGAAACATTTATTTAGAACTGATTCAAAATAAAAATTCTGTGTATCCAAAATAAAATATGTGTTTCATTAACTTCAGAATGTTTATTTTATAACTTTGATATGTTTTTATCTGAAAAATCTATTATAAATTTAACATATTATTTGTGTGTGTGACACACCGATATAAGGCAAGTATAAATTCACCTGAACAAAGATGCCGCTAGCAGAATTTACGCGTGGCACATTGCTGCCTTCGATTCTGTGATTCATGGTAGCTAGTAACTGGCCAAACATTTGATGAACAATTTCGGAATGTTGAGATATGTCGACACTAACTTCTAGACCGAGCACACGTGAAACTTCTTCGAAAGTTTTACCAGCAGAACCCAACAGAATCAACGACAGGGCAACGCTTATACTAAGCGGAGAGAAGAGTACGTTTTCTCGACGACTATTTGCGCCTCTGGTGTTGTAAATCGCTTTTTCCATGTCCAAAGAGAATTTTACAATTCCCTTAGCTATGAGATCATTCACCTAGAATCAATAATAATAATAATAATAATCTATTTATAACGACGGTTTACGCAATGCAACTTGTTGTTGATTATGCATCTTCAAATAAAACGTCATTAACAATAGCATACATGCTGGTTCCAATTTGTCTGCTCAGGTTCCAGACTAGCTGGCGATCCTACTGGTGCTGCTTGTGCTACTGGTCTTGCGGTATCAGCAAATTCCGAAGCACCTTGAGCAGGCTGGCTATTGCTGGCCGTTTGTATGGAATAATCAGGAAGCGATCCTGAAGCTCGTACAGCATCGCTGGTGTAAGCGTAAGGCCTAGTCGTCGAGTTTTTCATCATTTCGTACTGGTCCGGAAAAATAATCTGACTGCTGGTCAATGCTACAAGGCCGAATAGGAGCAATATTCGTGTCATTTTGTTCAGATATCTGCAAAGAATCATAAGGCTGTGGTTACTGTTTCGTGACCATGAGTACATAAATTCTGCATTCGAAAACAATTAACAATGGAAGCGCGTAAACATAATAACACCTAATGACAAAGTTTATGATATAATTACTTGTTGTACATATATAAACAAGTGGCGCAAACACTGCATTCTAAGAAAAATATTATATATTTTATTTTATAGTTGCGATACCAATGACATTTCATACTTTTGCTATTCGGATATCAATGTTTTAACGCGCATTGCATATATGACTTGATCAGACCAGTAATTATAAAGTGTTCGAAATATAAAACAAATGAGAATAAATTGCGTTCTATGCATATCGTTAAGTGCAAAGTATGTGCAAAATATATACGCTCTTTTGTGTTGTTAGGTGGCATTCAAAAGTGTCATTGAAAGATTTGAAATAATCAAATACGCGAAACATATCTCGCCAATTATGAAGATAGACGGACACTCGGGAAACAACTTGATAGAAATATCAAAATACAGGAAGTATGCGCAAAATATCGCACTTGTATAATCAGACCGACAAAAGGATCTTTATTAATTTATTAGTAAAAAAAAAAGATAAACGATATCAAATTTTTGTCGTAAACTTTCCACACGATAAAAAAACAATCGAAATCAAAGGCATCTTATATAATTGCCAAAGTATATTTTTTGAACACACTTTGAAAACAAATTTATATCTGCTTTCAATATCAATGCCTATCAATCATTTATTAACAAAATTCTCTTTCTATAATACTTAGATTCTAGAATTGTTGTGCAGCCCTTACATATTTCTAAGAGTGTCAAAAGTAACCATGAATTTGTAGCCTACATTTGAGTGGCTACAAAATCATTTGTGACATTTTTTTGTGTCCCTGTCTGTTGCTATTAGAATGTGGAATATATTTTTTATTGAGTACCAAGATCAAATTTTTATACCTAACTAGAAACTATAATGAATCTCTCAATGTTAACCATTCATGAATACAATGAATACACAATGCTTCTATTGTGCTTGTCAACTTTAGGACAATGCTAGCAGACGTGTGTTAGGGAATAACCCAGCGTCTTCGGGTGTCATATTTGCATAGCATCTGAAAGACGGTGATGTAGGAACATTGTATACTTATAATAGTCGGAAATTCCCGGGGGAGCGGCGCACGTGAACCGCAGAGAGAGAGAGAGAGAGAGAGAGATTAGGGTTCAACCGCATATAAACAATATCACAATATAACAGGATATACGATAAAATACCACAATATCCTTTTATATCTTTCGTTCTTAAGATTTTCTACAAATTCCAAGATAAAAAGATGAAGAATTTTTTTAATTATAGTCTTTATAATTAACAAAAAAAATTTTGTCAAATATAAATACAAATAATAAAAATACAGAATTTTATATTCAATATCATTTATTGACAAACAAAAAGTAATGTTTAAAAAGATACGTGCTAAATCAATAAAATAATTTTGAGCAAACAATCAATTTCTTCATATCTCGTAACGAATTATTTCTCGAGCATTATAGTGACGCATAATATTGACATGTAATAGTGACGTCTCTATTAGCTGGAATTCCCACCTAGAGATTCAACAACAGCACATGTTGTTTTCATAATTACGTTCGATTGAATCCATTTTTTTATGTTTATCTAGTTGTCAAAGTTTACACACGATTTCTATTATATAAAGAACTTGATTAATGTGTGATTACTATATATATATCACTATATGTATCATTATTTTGTGTTCTAAAAAACGAATGTTTTTTGCTCAATGTAATTTAGCGTCAAATGTAAGTTTGCTCAATGTCATTTAATGAAATAATATTTCATTAAAAATCACACTATTATTTACGAAGTTCATTCAGTATCAAAAATATAGTTTCTAAACAGGATTTGATGGTCACATGTGAAAGTACAAATAACGAATAATTTATTTATTGCATATTGTACTTTTTGTATCTTCAGTGATTTGTACTTATGACATAAATATCACATGACACAAAGTAACATATGTCGCTATATATATATATAATGTCGCTATCAAGTCTCGTGAACAAAATATCTTTTAGAAATTACGTCGATGTAATTACAAAACTCGATATAATCACTTTAGCAATTGCAAAATTCTCGATTCACTGATAGAGAAAGAGAGAATAATCAATCTTAGTCAAGGAGTATGAATAATACTCATTTTATAATTATTACAGAAAATAGTAAACTAACTGTGACAAATTAAATTAATCACTCACGAAAAATCATATTTTTTTATTCCTTGTCAAAATCTGTTATAATCTTTATAAAAATATGTGTAATACACACACATACATGTAATTAATTTTTTTTATATGTACTTATATATATGAGTTGGTATAAAAAAGTTTCTATTGATTTAATTCTTTTCGCATATTCGACAGCTCTCTTTATAAGTTTTAATTATGTATACACATACAACTGAATAAATATATCAGAACATAACAATGGAACTTTTTAAGAACTTAAAATTATTGTGGACTAACCTGAGAGAAAACACCTGAGAGAAAACACCTGAGAGATAATCTTCTTGGAACCTTCAAAACTTGAACTTTTTTCTGGTTTATCTCTTTAAATATCACGCATCACGATGCATCAATGTTTCTTCGGATGTGGGTCAAGTTCAATTTTATAATCACGTTGTACAGTCGTGCAAAACCGGGAGTATATATACTTCGTGCCGCGAATGTCACGGAGACTGGCTCTGTTACTTCGTTCGAGAGCTGGTTTTAGTGGAATAAAAAGTTTCTTATCTTACGGGAATAGTCTTCATAAGTACTCTCTTCGTGATGCTTCTCGCGTACACCACGCGAATACTAATCGCGTACCGGTCGCCGATCTCTTTTATTCACCGGACCCCAACAATGACGCAGATAGACAAGAAGAGAGAGATGTTATAGTCCGAACGCTACGCGTATATAACTGTACGAGACTTTGACGGCACTATGACTCATCGTGTTGCTTACGTTTAAGCGTAGTTTACAATAGTTTACATGGCACTACATTTTGTTGATGCTTATTTTTAAAAATATGGAAAATAATATATGAGTACGGTAACTTAAAAACAAGAAACAATTTCTGCAACGCATCGAGAAAAATATGTCCTATTTTATATTTATATAAAAAAGGAGTTTTATATAAATAAATTTCAAAATTTACGCTAACATTGCTGTTGTTTATTTCACATACAAATTTACTTATATACTCATCTTTAATATGTATAATAAGTTGCTGTCGTTCTACTTTAGCTTTATGCAGGTATCCTGGTGAAGACACAATGAGGGTACCTGAGCCATTTATCATCAAATAATTGCACGTGTTAAGTGTGTAAAACCTATTTTCCTGCAAACTACGTTAGAAATGTTAGACACATCGTAATATTGTAACAACGATAAATTTGAACATAAAAGTGTCTTATCTTTTCTTTTCTTCTCTCTTCTCTCCACAATATTATTCAGTAAATATATATACATTGACTCTTCGCCTTTAGACATGGGTCTCCCAGACTCATCAAAAATTGAGCATCGGCGTTTTTAGAAAAAAATGTTTTTTTCTAAACGCTTATATCTTCGAAACTACTACTAGAGATTTTTTTTTTTTTTTTTTTTATTTTTTTATCGACGCAGAATTATTCTAATTTTTGATTCAAAAAACAAAATTTAAAAAATATTGATTTTTCGCGGAGATATTCGATTTTAAAATGCGTGAGTCTCGCAGACCAAGTGTGTTTTACTCGTAAATCATATATCTTTCAGGTCTGCAGGCAAAAGGTTAATAGTTACTGTATTAATTATTACACAAAAAGTTACAAACTTTCTAACTCCAATAAAAAATTATTATTGCTGCATATCGGTTATAAATTATCATTATATAGAAGAAAATTGAAAAAGATAAATGTCCCGGTTCAGAGTAATATTACGATTCGTCATTCTTGAGACATATTGAGTCATATATGTTTGGATTAATTATTTAGTATAGATTACGATCCCGATTGCTTATGTTGTACATGTCATTTGTATATATACTATACGAAGCGTAATTCCCGCATGTAGTAGGAAAAAGAATTTGAAGTTCTGTATCAGTGCGTTTTATTACGCTTCCGTTCATTTAAAACGTCATCGCAAACAAATGGCGAGAAAGTTCGCTTTGTCGGAACAAGTGTTAAACTTAACAACGATAACGAATTTTTTTAACGCATGAATGAATAAAAAAAAAAAAAAAAAAAAAAAAAAAAAATTAAATATTCTTAAATATTATACTTTCATAGTATTTATTACAAGATCTGATGGATCTCTTGACATGAAAGTGAAACATATATAGTATTTATTATAAGATTTAATGGATCTTTTATTTATCTATATCAGTTATGTGCAAAACATAATACACACACATACGTGTGTACATACGTATGTGTGTATATATGTACTTATTATAATTTAATTATTACAAATATATTTTGGCGTTTTAATATTTTTACTCAAGTAACTCTTATACAATAGTTTAGTAATATCCAAAAATATATATAACAGCTCACGTTTCAGATAGCACAAGTGTGAAGATTCCTTATAAAGATGACGAGACTTAATAACGAAGAATTCAACCTACGGAAAAACCAATGAACCTTGGCTATCATAAAACGGATGACTTAAGACTTAAGACTTAAACGGAAGACTTAAGACTTTCGGTGAGACAATGTTTAAATAATAGTCATTCTTATCTTGTATTCGAATAAGATCATAATAAAAGGATATCACAGCTACTCAAATAGAATTATAAGAATAGAATTTATGTTGTAATTTGATACTATAATTTGCGTTAAGATATATATTGTATATATATATTTTTATTAAAAATATCCTGGAAACTAATTAACTTTTTCGGCTTTAGTCGGTATAAAATCGTACCTGGGAAAAAATGGATCAAATCTAAGTAGATCTAATTTAAATCTAACGAGATAAAAAATTAAAAAATAAATCTAATTAAAGCTAAATTAGATCTACCCTGATAGCCACCTGTCTGTGTTTTTCCTGTCATGTTGCCGAAAACAAAATGCTTGAGTTTTCAGTAAATTTAGAACAAGGTGAGTCAGGCATTTGTCTTTGATTTGACATAACACGTATTCAACATGTGTTGCCGACAACTTGTTGTGTACAATATTTGCTGTCAACAGTTTCATTACTAACATAAAGAGCAACATGACAACAAGTTGCCAACAATACGTTCTGAGTCATTTTCAGCAAAACTTCAATAATATGTCGGATGAATACATATATTCATTGGCACATTGCCTTGTGGAAAGAGAAGTAATTTAAGATTTCACTCGAATTAATCTTTGAAGGTCTAATTCAGTTCGCCGATCAACTGATTAACTCGATGAAAAGTACCGGGCCCGGAAAAAATCCTAAAGTAATGGTGGGATTTGAACTCGAGACCTCCATATTCGAAGCCGCTGCAGTCGCGAGACCACTTGTTTCTTATTAAAATGTAATTATTTTTATTTACTTATTCTAAAAGACAGTCATTCGTTTTCGACATTTAATCGGCTACAAGATAGAATTAATATATTTTACGGGTTTTAACAACCATAAGACAGAAGTATAAATATATCGGTGTCAATTGTTTTGTTACCGTCATGTTGCTCCTATGTCGCCGAAAACGAATGACAAAGCAAAGAGTTTTCCATGAATGGAAGTCATTTTGTTGATAACGTAATAAGCAACAGTTGCTCTCCTTTTGTTCTGCTGACACAAAATGTCTCAAATTTGCCCGCGTGTTGTTGATTACATATGCATTACGTTTTCAGCAAATATACAGCACCTAGTCGAAAACTTCTCCTCAGCATTAAGTTACACGATTTTGCAAAACATGCTTGGCTATCAGGGTAAATACATATATATAAAGTAGATCTAAATAAATATATAAGTAGATCTATGTAAATTTACATTTTATTTATCATTAGATCTACTTCAGATCTATTCAGATCTACTATATTAGATCTGAATAGATACTTAAATCTGCTTTTATAGTTCTGCTTAGATCTGCTTAGTTCTGCTTAGATTTAATATACTAAATTTGAATAGATCTACTATATATGCATCTTATTCAGTAATTCAGTGTTTCCAGATGAGACAAAATTTTATACGCATGCGCAATGAAATAAATCTAGCAGACGTTTTCATATCGTACCAATGTAAAAAATGTGGGCCAAGTTCTAACACGCTTATGCAATAACACAAATGCGGGCAAATCTCGCAAACATGCGCATTTTCTCACGATATCGATGTCGTGCTTTTCTCGGAGAAAGAAAAATAGAATTTTTTTCGAGTAAATATATTTTTCAGAGAGTAAAGGCTGGTCCTGGTTGTAAAGACTGATCATATGGTCTGTAACATATTTACGCATGCGCGAAAAGATCGGCGCGAGGGATTTATCGTAACATACGATCTCTCTATACAATATACGTCACATACATCATCGAATGCATAAAAATTTCGGTGGAAGGCTTATTGTTACGCCCTTTAATGTAATGTCTTTTTTTATAAAAAAAAAAAGGACATTAGAAGATACATTAGAAGAAGTATTATTAACTATAAACTAATTATAAAAAAAAAGAAAGAGAAAGCAGAGATTATTGTTCTTTTTCTTTCAATTGGCTATAATTAAACCCTTGACTCTGTTTCTAACCGGAAGGGAAAGAAATTAAAGCGTTCCGCTGCGAACGTGCTCGCAAGCGCACTAGTGTGGTGCGCCACTACCTATTACGTTTCCCGCCAACATGGCAAAGATGTCGGCGCTCGTGTCGTTTCCCGCCAAGTCCCGCGGCAACCTCGGTGTAGTGCAACCGAGTTTTTGTATGGCGGTGTGAGGATTTTCCGCGCGTTTTCTCGTTTGAGTACTTTTTAGCTGAATTACGACGCCAAAAATGGGGCAGTCGGACGATATTGAAGATTTCACGTATAGCCGGCATCAAGATCTCTGCCAGAAGCTGAATATGGATGCGACCGCCGCGTCCGAAGCCTGGAAATCTTACGAAACGATTCGACAAAACTACACATTAGAGGTAGTAATTTTTTTTATCTCGGTTTATTTATCTCGGTCTATATGAACAACCGGAAGTTTTTCCACGCAAAACGCCAAAACCGCATGACGTTTTGCACTCTCGTCGCGATAAATAATCGCTTTAAATTATCAATTCATCGCGCTGATAAAGCAACCAACATTCGGACAATTTTCATGTATTTGCAACTAATTGTTCAAGGCGCGATGCATGAAAATTTGGCGCGTTTATCGAAAAGATTGTGTTGTAGAAAATGTCGATTAATTGTATTTGTTTGTCTTAATTTTATGAATTTTTAGTCGGAAAAAGATTGGTTTTATGCTGTCACAATTTTTTCCACAAAATTTTATTCACATTTTTTTTCTGTGAATAAATGTTTCACCTTTCCCGTTTACTTTGATTTTCAAGAATAGTCCTGATGTAGTAATAACTATAATTTTCAAGAATATTAGAAAATATTTTGGCAAAATTATATTTTTGTAGGGTGATCAGTTGCATTGGATAGGATGTGCCTTATATGTGGCTTGTAGAAAATCTTCTACACCCACAGTAGGAAGACCAGGTGCTAATGTAGAAGGCAACTGTGTCTCTTTGACACGCCTTTTACAATTGTGTAATCTCCCGTTGATACAGTTCTTCACAAAGAGCAAATCATGGGCGGACATGGCCAATATGCCACAAGATTTTCGTGCTAGAATAGAAAAGTTGGAAGGAAATTTTGCAGTGTCCATGGTGATATTTAAGAAGTATCAACCAATATTCAATGATATATTTAAAGATCCAAAAGAAGATATCAAACCATCAAGATCTAGAAGGCACAAAGCAGTGCCCTGCACTCCTGCTAGAGTCTTTGAATTCTGTTGGACACTGTTCATATGCATAAAAGGTGCAATTCCTGATATTTCGGATGATCTTGTTAATTCTTATCATCTTTTATTGATCTGCTGTGATCTCATATATAGCAATGCTCTATTAGCTAATAGAAGAGATTTGCTAAATCCTAACTTTCCTGGCAAGTATTATTGAGAAAAAAGATTCAAACAAACATTAAATTTCTGATCAAGTTATGATTTATGCTTTTATTTGTTTGACTTAAAGGTTTGCCAGCTGATTTTAACAATGAGAATTATACTCCGCCACAAACAGCTGAATGTATTCTTAGTTTGTTATGTGAACGTCATGAAGCTATTCCTATTGACGCTAAATTTATAAAAGAGTATTATGTGAAAAGTTATATCAACAAATTATTCGACGAGAGAATTTTACGTGGCGATCAGTCTAATTTTTCTGGTATACTGGAGGCATTAAATTTTGATGCCAACAGCAAGGCCATTAACAAAGCTTATGAACAACGTGTGCTGAGTATTGGGGACTTGGATGAGAGAATTTTCTTAGGTATAAATTTTTAATTTATTAATCACACACATACACGTACAAACATGTATAAGTTTCTAATCTAATCTTGCATGTGTGCTTTCTGCCAGCTTATTTTGCTTTCACAAACACACGTGTAAATTGCTAGCAAAAAATTGTATGCTATGTAATGAATTGATATGTTTACAATTGCTAAAATCATGTTAAAATGTAATTTGTAACGTTTTGGTTAATATGTTACAATATTGTTTTCTTTTTATTGCATCTTTTTACATTAAATGTTTTAGTACTTTTATAATTAAAAATACTTTTTTTTTTTTTGTATATATGAACCTTATACAATGAAGGTATCTGAACTTGCAAGTTTATGCTTTTATTAGAAAAAAAGAAAAGCTAAAAAAAAGAAATATATCTAATAATTTTATTTACGTTATTATGCAATTTTTTTTTTAATCTGATTTGTATATTTGCTATTTGTCGTGACTATGCTTTGTAGCTGAATGGAGAAGAATAAATTTGAGAAACATATCAAATTTGGATGGAGATATAAAGTTGAAAGGTGGGTTTATATCATATTTTGTGAGGGTGCTATTGTAAATTATTAGTCAAATTCATTTCTTCTGATTACTAATCGCACATTTTCTAAACAACGTGTCGGATCATTCATTTTTCCAATATAGAAGAATATTATACAATTTGTTTGGTGTCAATCTATATAATTCTTGTTTAAGGTCACGACGCTAGCGAGAATATCGGTTCCCCTACGCAAATGATGAGCATTGACGATTTCCACGAACGATTACAGATAAAAAGAGAACAAAATGCTGGAGTAAGTTTGTAATATATTCTCTTTGAAATAAATATATAATACATATTCTCTTTTATATATAAATGTTTCACAGATACAATATCCAGCATTGCTCACACCACTGACTGGTCGTAAATATCTTCGATCAAAGGATATAACTAATATAACGCCAGTAACTACAGCGACGCAAAGTGTAATTAAATTACAGGCTTTAATAGCTGGGCAATCTGCACCAAGCGAAAACTTGAAACAAATGCTGAGCAAGTGTTCTCATGAAGTTAAAGTTGAGACAAAAGTTAAACAGCTTGGTGAACAATTTTGTGCATGTTATAATAACAATGCCGCTAATGTTAATGATGGTTCGACATCCGATTTTGGAAAGATGCGTCTTGTCATGGGAGAGACTCTGTTTTACAAACTTTTGGAAATGATTCTAAATGACGAAAAGCGCAAGAAACCAAATTACGATGTAACTGTAAGTTTATAAAGATTTTATACATTGAAAAATTATCAAAACTACACAGCATATTGTTATATATTATAATGATCTATTACAGAATCTTGTATCAAATGAGCTTTTTATTCAGTGCTTGTTTGCCTGCTGTCTCGAAATAGTTATATATTCGTATAAAAGTAATGACAAGGTATTCCCGTGGATATTAAAGGCTTTAAATCTAGACGCTTACTATTTCTATAAAGTCATAGAAATTATAGTAAGAACTGAAGATCAATTGTCACGAGATGTGGTTAAGCACTTGAATCAGATTGAGGAAAAGATTCTGGAATCACTGGCTTGGCAGAGCGACAGTCCTCTGTGGCAAACTATTGAGTCTTTATGCACCAAAGATGGTGTGCCAAGTTGTGAGGAAGTTTCTTTGCCCGGTACTTTGGAAACTGTTGATCCTAACACACCTGGCCAACCTGTATTAAGACGAATGGCAATAGATCGAGATCGTACCCATCATGACGTTCAACAGAGTCCAATTTCATCCGCATCAGAAAGGTATAAATTGTTTATCTAAGTATTTTTAATCAAGAAGAAACATAAATTAGAAAGTATTCTATTAGATTTCAGTCTCCAGTCGCATCTAATGCAGCAAAAAAGCGATTATTCGGCGAAACTAGAGTTACTGGTCAGAGTGTCTTGCGAGTCGCAGGACAAAGTTTATTGTCCACTAGAGGAGTAGTATTAGACGGCCAAAGAATACTTTTGCTGCCAGATCAAATTGTTCCGAAATCTTCGGCCTCACAAGTGTCGAGTACTCCTGTACTACCCGTACAAGTAACGAATAAAGATATGACCAAGCCGAAACGAACAGGTTCTGTCGCGCTATTCTTCCGGAAATTCTACAATCTTGCGTGTGTGCGTATGCAAGATCTGTGCAATTCATTGGAGATATCAGATACCGATAAAAAGAAAATATGGACAATTTTCGAATACTCCATCAAGGAACGTATTGAGTTGATGAAGGATCGGCATCTTGATCAGATCCTGATGTGTGCAATTTATGTAATATGTAAGCTAGTGAAGATGGAAAAGAACTCGTTTACCGAGATTATGCGGTGTTATCGTTTTCAACCTCAAGCACAGTCCCATATCTATAGATCAGTTCTTATTGGAAAAAGTTCCACTGACAACGATTCGAAAGGGATCGATAATGAAAAATTAGACGATAAGCGCACATCAGATGAGAATGTGACTCCACCGACACCGACAAACATGGCCGGAACATCACAGAATTTTGACGGGGAAGTACGTGGTGATTTAATCAAGTTTTACAACACTGTGTATGTACCGCAAGTCAAGGAATTCGCGAATAGATTTGGATCAGCTCGCGGCAGTGTTATGAATCTCTCGCTGAGTCCTTTACCGAAAGGAAAAGCAGCTGCTAATTCTCCAGTAAGGCGTGTTACTGGTAGTATTATGACACGTACTCTCGATCCGAAAGCTATTAGTGCATCACCAGCGCCACAATTGAGTTATTGTTTTAGTCGTAGTCCCGCAAAGGTACTTTCTTCTTTAATAAATGTCTAGGAATAAATTTTGCCTGTTTTTTTAATGTTCAAATAATTATAAAAATTGATTTTTTTTTTATATGAATATGTTTTATCGAGATATATTCTTTTAGGATTTAGAGGCTATCAATAAAATGATGATATCTGTAGATCCAAAAAAGAGCGTAGGAAAGCGATTGCTATCCGATGACACGGATGTAGAAATGACAGAGGGATCATCTCCAAATAAAAAGACCACAGCTTTTGTTGCACGGAAATTAGAGCATATTATTGGAGAACGACGAACACAAAATCAATAAGCGGAATATTGTAAAATGATTCTGGCTCAATGGAACCTTTGAGGACGACAACGATCTGCAATTCATTTATTTATATATTCGATTTGCGAAACGCACAAAATATAAAAATCAGTCTCTTGGCTGCATAGACAACTATGAATCAGACGTTCGCGTTTCTCAGGTATAGTTATTCTAGCAAAATAAAATAAGAGACGCTTGTTATATAATAATAAGAAAGAAAACAAGATCCTTGTCGAATCAAAAACAATTGTATTAATACATTCAAATATAAATCGCTACAGTAGCGCTAAAATATTAAAATTGCGAAACGTTTCAACTCTTAATTGAGTCTTCCTCGGTCGCGATCCGATTACAAATAATAAAATTTTACAACGATATAAAAAATGATGTAGAATCGGTGTTAATTTATATATATCTTCTAATGGGACGTGTGGTCCAGGTGTAAAATAATAGTCATACATTACATAAAGAAATGCCACAAGGTTGTCTATGGGAGATAAAACGTCGTAAGATGAGTCGACACAACGGTGTACAAACTGATCACAAAGTCACAGTTGACTTTGTACACCGTTGTGTCGACTCATTTTACGACGTTTTATCTCTTATGGACAACCTTGTGGCATTTCTTTGGCCTAGTTTATACCGTACATCTTTTTGGTACGCGAATCAAATAAAATTTGTTTTTTTAGTGTATAATTTTGGTGTTTACATCATTATAACTGTGCTTAATACGC
>QVOA01019638.1:0-14243 GCA_014825685.1 Pseudomyrmex cubaensis | reverse complement strand
TAATCGAGCAATCGATTAGTGAACATAATATGCCGCATTATCTTGACGTAACGTAATAAACGCGCGCGGAAACACGCATTGTTGCCATTTTGAATAAAGAAATTATTGAATTTATTGAATTTCGCGTTGTGTGTTCTAATTACCTCGGATACGTCGCAATGCAATATCAAACGCGCTCTAAACGTATGTACATGTACACGTTTGCACGACGAATTGATCGGAGCTCGCGTGTCTCAGCGAGTTATTGCCGAGGTTATTCCGAGGTCCACGTCTCCGCAACGTGTAATTGGTTTACGTTCGCAAAATCGCAAACATCCCGCGCCGCGTTCCGCAAAGCCGCGCTTCGCCCCTGAGAGAGGAGAATTCGCCCAGCCGAAAGAGAGAGCTTCGCTCAAGATGCAATTTCATGACGGCTCTCCGCGCGGACCGAATCGTAATTGCGTCTTAATTAACCGCGCGTAATTTCAGAACGTCGTGATAGCTACGCACAACGAAAGAAACGCAGATATTCAGCAAGTTTAATTTGACAGCGTGATAATGTAAAAAATTTTATTGACGTGTAACGTAATATATTACACGTGTATATTGCGTATAGTAAAATTGAGTTTTTCTACATATAATAAAAAAAAAAAAAAATTCACAAATTAAAACTTTAGTAGATAAATATTTTAGCAGATAAATATTTTCTCTCTAGTAAAAGATATTCTTTTTCAAGAAAAACAATTATATAGTCACAAAAATGATTCTGTAACAACTAAATTATAGAAAAGACAAATAGTAAATTTTCAAATGAAAGATACACGTGCAGAGACGTGTCAAAGAAAAACGCACCAACGCGTCGTTTAGGCAAACGTCGTTAAACGTGTCAAGCGAGTATCCAGTTATCCAGCTCCTTCGTCCTCAGGGTAATTTGACCTATCTAGAAGTCGAGCCGTGAACCACCTGGTCGTATGTGTCCACCTTTGTCGACCGACGAGGGTGGTGACGGAGTCGGTCGGAGGTGCTGGAGGCTAAGGCCGGCGACCTACACGGACTCTACCAATTCATATGCAAATGCGAAAGCTCCCGCGGCCTGCCGGCATTGTTCGCCCAACGGAGTTCTAGTGTCCCCGGACTTGACTTACTACGCGAATTTCCGGAAAACTCTAACGGGAGGTACCCCTGTAATTGATACTCACCCTCTCGCCGCCGGTCAGCGGGTTCCTACTGCATTTGCCCCTTGCTTAGACGAAGAATAGGAAGATTCAGAAAAAAGAGTAAGAGATAAAAGAGAAGCAGGAAGGAAATCGTAAAGGGATATAATTTTTTCTTGTTGACTTTCTTACCGCGTAATTCATTTGATAATTTTTTCTGTACAAAATCAAACTAATAAATTATTGTGTATATTTTTTTTCTTTATTTAAAAAGAAATTATATAGAAATTTTGCAATTAATTTACGTAAAAAGAAAAAAATCTTAGATCCTTCTCAGTAAAAAAATCTATTCTTTCCGTATATTCTCGTCATTTTCGTCTCGGAAGAGAATAGAAGAAAAAACGGGAAGGAACTAGCGCGAAAGGAATGACGGAGGAAGAACGCGTGCGATCGCCTTTGTCGCATCGACGCGGCCATTGTCGCCCCCTTGCATCGTTTAATGGTTCTCCGAGTTCCTTTGAGCGAGTTGGTCGTTGCTTTGCGATCGAATGCAGCGGAAAGGACGGAAAAAAGCACCCAAGGGGACGGCGGTTTGTCGATCCGGAACGGCGGTATGTATCGATCAGAACCGTAGCGTTTCGAAGATGCAGATAAACGATGTTTATCTGCACTTTAAGCTTAAAGTGTAAATTTTAATAACGCTTATACATACCTTCTTGATAAAATTACCCTTTGAAAATCGTTAACGCGCGCAGTTCCTCTGCAAAAAGCAAATTTTTCTCCTATTCGATCTAATAATGTTGCTTGTAAGATGTTGTTTCCGAGAATTTGTCCTCACTTACGTGTAGAAAAAAAGAAAATACTGTAATGCTGATAGAAAAACAATTTACATCGGAAAACAATCGTATTCTATTTTCTTTGCAGAGAATAAATAAAATAAAGATTTCGAACTTAAGTCTCAGAGTTGGTTTTGTATGCTGTGAATCTCAGCATAAGTTTTCTTTATAAGATCTTACTCTAGCCTCTTTACCTGTAAGCATTAAGCCTCTTATTACGTTGCGTACGAAGCACGTAAGAAGCGCGACTTATTTAATTGTTTAGCGTTACGCGATATATCTATGTACAACTTTTAACACCAATTTATATTTGTTTCCACACTAAATAAATAATATATTGTTTTCATGAAAATAGTTTCCTTTTTATTAATTTATTTTTCTTAATCAGATTAACAATTAGACGATTTGTTTTTCTATATTATGGGCACAGACAACAGCATACGTACGTACATAGATATCGAGCGTCAGTTTTAATTACACACACTACCGTAAGCTTATTCTTCACTCTTCACATCTCTGTCCGCGCTGTAATATTTCGTCGAGCGTTAAATGATACATGTCAGTATAAATAATTATAAAAAAAAAAACGAGTATTTTTCTCGCGGGAACAAAACCATCGTCTGACTGCGAAATATGTGACGTGACACATTCTGCGCTTTTCGGAGCAACTCGAGCCAACGCACACTCGCGCGTCGCGCAGAAAAGCTTTTTACGCAATCTGCGGTACTGTAATTGAGATTACAGTCGCGATCATTCAGTCACCTGAGCTTAATGCACACGAACCACACGTCTGACGACGTTTTGTTTCGCTCTACAGATAAGAGATGCGACATGCACATGCACTTAGTTTGGTTAGCGACTACGAGAATGGAAAAAGTAATTCTTTACGTTTTCTTCCGAGAAAAACATTTTACTTGCTCATTTTTACTCACTCTCTCAATTAAATCGCGGCTTTTCGTTTTTGTTTTTGTAAATAAACAAAGATGCTTATGTGCGCACTGTTTTAATCTTCTCTCGCAATAAAAAGTCACAAATTGTGTTTATTTTTTTGTCGTAATTATATTTATTTATCCTTGCTGTGTCTGCGACTGTAATGCGATAGTTACAATTCAACAAGCTAATTTCATAGCTAACGCGTGCACATTGCCTACTTATTATGTTAATTTATGGAGACATAATGTAAATTACGTTGAGTAGCATTTGCATTAGCCAACTACATAGAGAGATTTACTTATGTGAGATTTACTAATGTGTGTTTTCCAACACTAATGTGTGAGTCAGGTCAAAATACAAGTAGTTTTGCTCAATGGCTTGTCCAACAAGATATGTATATTAAGTAACAAAATAATTTCCGTTTCTTAGAAAACAGCCATTTTTAAGTTTATACAGAATCGGTAATTATTAAAAAAATTTTTTGTCTTCTTTCAAATTTATACTTTACAAAATTAAACCGATAGTTTGATGCGCACAATAATTTTGCGAAATACTTACAACTATATTACTACAGTTTAATTAATTTTGACACCTGTTTATTTGCAAAAAATATTTAGTTACACTATTATCCGTGTTCAGTTAGATTTTATAAGCGCACATAAATAAACAACGAGTAATTTTGTCTAATCACTTTTGATTACAAGTTGCTGTGTCACGAGAGTATAATTATTGATTTCGCGATAAAAGCGTTGTGTCTACTCGGATACACACAAATGGATATGGTGTTTAAATATATTTCACAGATTTAATGTGTTTTTTGCGTGATAAAAAAATAAAAAATTTTTTCCATAAAAATAAATATAAATAAATAAATAGACATAAAAGCAAATATTACGTACATAGCAAATATTGAAAAAAGCAGACTTTCATAACGTATATTTCTTATCCCAAAAAAAATGTGCTCTAGCAATATTTGCGCGAAAGGATCTTTCTTAAAAATATATTGAAAGTTTTACCTAATTGCAAGTTTTTTGGACGAATTTATCCGATTCGAATCGATTTTGGATTAAACTTTAGCGACAACGGAAAAGTTTTATCCGCCTGCGAAGAGTATTTTCTGCCAATCCGTGCCAGTAATAGCTTCATCATACCCGAGATAATTGCATTGCGACGGTGTATAATTAGAGCGTATTCTATCCTGCGAATATATGCTGCGTGGCTTTCGTCGGAAACGTTTCACCTGCCTCACTCTCATACAATTTACCGCGAACTCGACGTTCGGTTATAAACTCTATTAATTCTATAGGAGCGCATTATCACGAACACATGAGAGGCACATTCAAGATTTATGGTCAGCCGTGACTAATTAATTATGTTTATATGATTTTCTGTAAAGCACGATTTTTCGCAACTTTGATCGATATTCGAATAAGTAGTAGAAGTTTGTTTTATACAACGCGGCGCATTGAAATTCTTGCTTGGACATGTGTACGTCGCGTCGACCACCGTCAACTTTCTGTAGTTCGGAAATGTTCGCGGGCGGAGAGCGCGGCGAAGTTTGCGCCGAGTCAGTTTGCCCTCAGCGGAAACCCGGAGTGATACGCGGATAAGAAAGTCGCGACGCTCTAGTCCGCGTTTGTGTTCTGCCTCAAAAATACCGGGCGTTATTTGCGTAACCTGTGATCCCCGCCGACAGGAAAATATCGTAAGTTTGTTCGCCGCCTCGAGGGACACTTAAGGGATTGGATACTCGCGTTTTCTCTTCTACTGGCGACTCTCCGGTGGATCCCCGCGCGATCAAAGAAGCTGCAAAACTCCTATAGAATATTTCCGCGAGCTTCCTCTTTCCTCGCCGCGGCGCTTGCAGGAACTATTACTTTATCGGAGATCTTGGTGTACATACCTGTCCCGCAAACAGTTACAGATCCGGAGATCCAGTCGTCCACTTTTGTTGTCGCGAAAGTTGAAACGTTCGCCGATCCGAATGTACTCGAACTGGATATTCAAGCTCTCTATCACGTTTCTTGTTATAAAAAAACATTTAAATCAAAGAGAGAAAAGTTGCTTAATTTTACTTCAATATAATTTTGAGTTTAATTGCAAAAGTAATAAGTTTTTAATTTAAAAAACATTCACGAACAGGTACAAAGATTGTGTTATTATTTTGCTTATTTTATTATTTTGTTGGGATTACGTTCACCTCGTATAAGTCGCTCTTATCACATCGATCACATTTAACGTCATTCTTCGCGCGAGAGAAAGGTAGACGAGAAATAAAATATAGACCACGCGCGCGCGCGTGGTGGTCAGCGGCCGCCAGAGTCGTAACTTAAATTCATTGTTGCTCGAGGGCGGAAATTATAGCGGTGTAAAAGAGACGTCGTGTTAGTCGTTCGTCGCGCGCGAACGCGAGTAAGCCAAGAGAATATATCAGGATCAGTTCTTGGACTTTACGATTCGTTCGAAGAATACCAATCAGCCGGTAAGGCGGAAAAATATCGCGTTGATACGGTCTCGAGTCCGTAGGAACCGACTTTTATGGAAGTTATTAAAATAATGATATAGAGAGACACGGTTTTTAATCATCTTCGTTCTCAAATATCAAATTACAAAGCAATGATTAAATCACCGGGCGCAAATACACGCGAGAGAAATTTCATATTTCCGAGCGGCGAAATAAAATATCGCGCGCAAGTTCGTAGCGCGAGCGGAACGCGGATAAGAATTGCATCTAGTTTTTTTCAGCGCTTATTTCGCGAGCGCGACTGCCTTCCGGACATGCAGCAGATTTAACAGAAATACATGTAATTTTTGTCGTCTGAAAAAAAGTGTTCGAAACAGTACTTTTTATTATGAAGAATTCAAAAAATTTAATTAACTTAATTATAGAATGAAAACGACTCCGCGGTCGAATTCATTCCTGCAATAATACAAGCGCGAACGTGTATTACTTGTGGCGAATCTCTTGTTGGATTCTCGCATCAAAAGTGATACTGCGTATAACGAATTAGCTGGAATACAATGCATTTTTCGAATATTCTCAGCAGCGAGACACGACGTATTACAGATTTATCGTCCGAAAAGGCGATGAACTTCTCAATAATTTTGTTTCTCAGATGTAGCGAATAAAAAAACTTGAGAAAAAAAAGAATAAAAATGGCCGTACCTTGGAAGGTTACGTCCTACTTAAATTCTTCGCTTTGGTGGATCATGAGAAAAGACTGTTATCCGCCATTTTTCTTTCTGATCTCTTTATACTGTGGCCGGAATTTCCTCTAAAAAACGGATAAAAAGCGGAAGCTCGGCGTCATTGTTCATCCGTTCGCTGTCGCATCCGCCGTTGAGAATCGCACGCGCGCATCCGCGCACCGCGGAGAGGTTGATACGCGCGCGAGAGAGGAACGAGAGGGTATCGGACGCGGGTACATTTGCATAAGGCGAGCTTAAAACGACGGCATAAGGACGGAGGAAGGAAGTAAATGCCGATCGATCTGCCGCAACCGACGTTATTTTCGCGGGAGGTCTTGAATATTCATAAAACAATGATTTGTGGTTTATTGCCGACGCCGTCGCTGCTACCGCCGCTCACGTTTCCCTCTCCGATTCATTTTCTCTTTCGGCTAGTTTTTATCCATAGTTTTGTCCCGTGATATTTGGTAACGATCGATTCAACCCTCGCGACCGCGCCGCGTAAATTACGCGTTGGCGACGCCGACTGTTTTTTTTTTTTTTATTCGTATTATCGAGCAGCGCACGAAATCAATTTGTATAAAATTTTAAAACTGAAAAATGTGCGGCCTCGATATTTTGAATAAACTTTTTCGTTACGGAAAGATGTTTTTGTATATTTAAGACCACTTTTTCACGCGAATTTTCGTGCCTACGACAGGATCGTGCCCAACAATGCGCATTTGCGAGTATACGAAGACAACCCAAAGGCTGCTGTTTCCATCGTGTTGCTCTGCATGTCATCTCATGTCGCTTCTTACACTGCACTTGACACGCTTGGTTTTATTTAGCGGACGAGCGAAAGGGTGTTAGATGTCTTGCGCCTGTCTTAGCCATGTTTTAAGTCTATTTAAGCCCAGAAGCAGAGCGGCAAAAAGACGCTACGAAATACGACGTCAAATATTTATGTCAATTGTTCCGTTTGCAATTGTCGAGCGAGCGTAATTTGCGCGCTTGACTTCTCGCGAGATAATTCACTTGCGCGAAATCCGCGTATTTTACGAACGAATTTGAATGTACAAGTGTAATTCGATATTCGACTTCTTCTTTTTATCGTTCATTTATAATCATTTTTCACATATCGAATGATCTTTAAACGAAATCGGTCAAAGAGCTGGTTATTGAATTATTATCGGCGTTGCCTTAACTTTCTCTCTCTCTCTCTTTGTCTCTCTTTCTTTTTCTCTTGTGTAAGGAAATGAGAAATGGCTATGATGAATGATCGTATGCCGATTGCCACTGGAGCGCATTGTAAGATCGAACATTCCCTATCCTCAGCGGGATTTAATTTTCAGCCATCCATAGAACTCGACCGTAAAACTTTCGTTACTTCCCCTCTCCGTTCCGTGATTTCTGAATAAGTTTCCAATGGTTCATATCCTCCTGCTCGATTGTCGTCTCCTTTCGTTTTATTCTCGAGAGGTCTTATCCACAGTCGGCTCGTTTACCGATTCAACAGTCAAGATGGTATTTCGCATCGATGTAGACGGATGGCTTTTAACTTCCATTTCTCATAAAATCTCCCGCGTTATCGTAATCTCTGACATGTTATGTAACGGAATAATAATGCGTACGACATGTGATGATGACACATCGCAACGATCATCAATCACAATTTCAACAGTTATAACAACAGTTATTTTACGTATGTATAACGTTTTAGCCTAATATTTATCATATTTATTAAATTGATTTTATATAAGTGCGCTTAAAAATTTGTATATAAGTGAGTGATGCGAGTTTGAACTGTCATTCGAGTGCGATCGCCGATTACACTAGTCGGTCGTTTATTGTTTTAATATTACGTATTTTTAAGCAAATTAATTTAACACAATAATATAATTGCTTGAGTCTTTTTTTAATCTGTACTTGATTATTGACTCATATCTGACTCATTATAATTTATTACATAAAATGTAATAAATTTTGATTGCGCATAAAACTGTACACGCGCGTGGCAAGCTTGCGTGTAAGTAACAATTATGATCGCGTCGCACTGTTCGTGATACAAAGGGAGATCTTCTGGTATGGCATGTAAATGCATTTAGGTTGATACTGCGATGCAGTGAGCAAAAGCTGCGCTCAACGAGCAACGTACAGAGCTGTAAATGCCGAAGAACTAATCCTACGTATCACTATCATAAACACATACCGCAAAGGTAGCCGCGGCTAATGCCACAATTAATTGCCACGCGGTTTGTATACGTACACGTGCAGATTACTTCATTACTTACCCAACCTGGATCAGAGACTGCTCATTGCTGGAATTCTGGAGACTAAATGAGAAGCAATAATTTGAGAATAATCGTAACACGTTCTATCTTATCTCTGTTATAAAAGTTATTCAACAAAAGTTTGTAGATATTTTGTTGATTTGGTTTCTTCTCTTCTTTATCTTAATTGCAATTTATCGTTACTAAAACCGAGTATACCACAATTCAATACAATACATCTATATTATTAATTTATACATCCTTAAGTGTGTGTATAAATTCTTTGTGTCACAGACATGGATCTCCCAGATCCACTCAAAAATTGCATATCGGTGTTTCTGGTAAAAATTAGTTTTTTAAACGCTTATATCTACGAAACTACTACTAGAGGTTTCATCAATTTAGTTTTTGTTGATCGATGCAGAATCGTTCAAACTTTTGATTCAAAAAAACAAAATTGAAAAAATATTGATTTTGCTTGCAGAGATATCGCGTGGGTCTCACCTAGTCTGTCTAATAGGTCATTTTTGAGATCTGTATACGAAGAGTTAATTTATTCAAAAACAAATTATAATTCACAATTTACATTTTACTAAAATTAATAAAGATATTACATGATCTTAAGATTACGAAAACATACATGCATACATTGTAAAAGATGACCAATCTCACTGATAACTAGAACCAATTACCAACTCTAATTCGCAGAACCTGCTGAAGATCGAACTGTCCGGCTTTTCGATATGCCGCTTTCCTATGGATAACATCTCGACGATGCTCAGAGAGACGCGTAAAGACGGGAGTGTAAGGAGATCGGGTGAAAGGCCGAAAGGTTTCTAGAAGGAGGAGTGCTCGAAATTGAGCCTTCGCCGCTATGCTGGAAAATGCCGAGGTCAAGATGCCATCTTGTGGAGGATTCAGCGTGTAACGGCGAAATGCAGAGCAGTCGTCAACGAGCGAGAAGATCGGCTTTTGCTTGCTATTCACGTTGCTCGGACAAATTCACCAACAAAAGTACGAGAGATCTGTACCGTGGTTATTCGCGACCGCGAAACGTCCGTGCCGAGTTAAGGAAAACGTACTCGAAAACTGAATCGAGGCTCAGTTACATCGTGTGGTTTTAAAAGCGATCTGTTTTTTTTCTTTTATCACAAGGTACACAAAGTTAGATTTGCTCGTAGATTTGTACAGAGATTACGAGCTGCTTACGCGTGTGGTTTCTGACAAGAATGTACTAAAACGTTTGCTAGTCAGTAGTATGACGCAACATTTGCACAACGCATGAAGCTGTTTTCGCAAACAGCGCGGAAAATTCTAATAAAAATAAAAACTTGATAAAATAAATATTTTGTTTAAATACTTTGAAAAGATATGTGATGTTCCGAGAAAAAACACGTAACGATATAGAAAAAACAACAAGCCGTGTATGTATATTTTGTTTTCTTACAAAAAGATAATTGTTTCTCCGAAATATGTTATTGTAAATCATGCACGCGCACCCCAAATAATGCAGCTACTGAGTGAGTAATTTGTTTATCGCGTTCGAAATTTTCGCCTTTGACGCGATTTACAAACGTGTAAATAATATTCAATTTCAAAGATCGCTTATCAGTATTGAATTTTTGTTTTAAATATTAACAGATCACATATTTGATATTATTCAATAAATATCATCAAAGTGAGAGAGAACACCGCGAGAGTATTTAAATTAAATGTTCAATGAGATGTATAGATTAACGCGAGATTTAATTAGCAAACAGCTCGGAGAAAGCTATGCACGTAGAATATTGCTAGATAGATCTGTGTTATTATTAGTAAATTCTCGTTTGCTAACAAGAAGATTTCGATATTGATTCGTGAACAAGACACGCGATTACACATAACAAACAATTTGAAGCCAATCTTTGATAAAATGATAGCTGCGAACAACAAAGAAAGGACTTAAACGCCAGTTACGAAAGAAGCACTCAGCGAAATTGCGCATTTTAATCTATCGTTCTTTCTCGCTCTTTCTGCTAGTCTATGCGCGTGTTGCATTCGTAAAGAAGGCGATAAATTCTTGTTACAATTGATCGAAGTGCAAAGAACGACAAGGTAAACGTGCTATGCCGCCTTGTTGTCTCGGAAATAAAAGTATGAGAGACAAAGTAAAGCAGAAGGTTTGCTGTATAACAGAATTATCCGTGATTTTGATGCAGAATAAGTTTTTGCAAGTGTGTGTATGTGTGTGTTTCTTTTTAACTGAAATAAAAATTATACTTTAATGTTAAATAATTTCACAAATGTCAAATTTACTCATTTTCGCGTAATAGAGGCACTACCGTTGTCTCTTGATTCAAGCATAAGTTATATAAATGGTTGATAAAAATCAATTCTAACGTAGTTATTATATAATAAAGCGTTCGTTAACACACGACACAGAAAATCTAAATGCGAACGTTCGTTCGATGTCTCATAAGTAAACGAAATGCAAAAATGAAGATTCGCAAAGATTAATATTGGTCGCTTCTTGGTTTTACAATGTCGGTACTTTTATTGGACAAAGATTGAAGAAGGCGATGAAGTGCCATTACAGTGAAAGGCAGTCCTTTGTAGTCGGAAATATTACTAGATCGGGCGTTACTGCGGGGATTTATCAGACATTATGTAGCAGCTCGGTTAAATGGCCCGTAAGAAAGCGCAAATGGAAACGCAGGCGGAAAGGAAAAAGAGGAATTTGCAAGATTTAGTCGACAGAAAAAGACAAATCTTCTCATGTTTAGTCATTAAGACGAATTAAGGACATTCTTGGAAGTTGGTTTTATTACATCGTCACGTTATCTTTGCATTTGCATCTCGCGTTATAAATTTTCTCAACGCAAGTAGTAATGTCCGCCTATTAACTGACGGTAGCAAAAACGTTTCGCATTTCGAAAATAAATTTAATGTTTCTCCATTGATTGACGCGATTTTATTCAATTGTAAACAATCTAGCATTAATTTCTATTGAATGTCTCTACAGAACTTTCGACCTCTCTAAGTATTTCAACCTCAGTGATTTCTCGATAACCTGGATTTTTATTATCTGCAAACAATTAATTAAACGATTAATCCTTCTCTCTCTTTCATATTGACAACATTCCGGCTATTTGTAATACTCGACACGTGAACCGGCATACATCGGAATCCAGCTGTTGCAATAATAATTATCGTAGCCGTATTTATACTCAACCGCACACGTGAAATGTCACATGGGAAATCTGGGGGCGCTGAAACTGCCCGCGATCGCACGTGTCCCTATTATTAATTTATTTACTCATACGTGCGAGAGCTCTGCTCTCTCCTGTCAGTCAACAACTCGCCTCAATTTCTAACTCCTCGCGTTTATCGACAGTTGTATTTTATTTTACATTTCTCACACGTCTGCGTATCCATTTTCACCCTAATTCGACTTAAATCTCGACGCTCACTCGTGCAAATTTTATATCACCAATTTGAAATTTGTTCTTGTTTTGTGACACGGGTTGTTTGTTAAAAATAACGTGAGCTTTTCTTTACCATATTTTAGAGGAGAAATTAGAGAAGACATTGTTCACTAAAGGTCAAAGGTCGAACATGGTCGACTATAGCTCTGTAAGCTGATGCCGACGGGACGCTATGCAATTAGATGTTGAGTGCAAGACGACACCTATGGCTGATGGCATGCTGCAATTATTAAAAGGACGGCATAAAGTTAGATGCCGGTCTCGCCTGGATGGAACACGAATATCGCCAGGTTAAATTTGCCTCGTGTCTTTGTAACAACGACCGGCTCTTTGTGAGCGGCAATTATCATCGTCTACGTTATAACAGTTGTTATATCGTATATTCGTCTGAGATCGCAACTGATTCGAAATTAAAAATACTTCAATTTTTTTCTTGTTCATTTTTTTGTGTCATCTCTGCGACATCAATAAAAATTATTAATTATTAATAATAAACTGAATATCTCTTAGTTATCTAGTAGTTTATTTGTTAACACATTTATAATAGAATCGTTATAAAATAACGTGTAATTAGCGTTTAGATTTTTTTTTAATTTTCCATAATTTATTTATTCACTCTTATCAGTCATGAAGCGCTTTTAAAAGGCGTCGCACGCTTGTACACGCAGTAGTATCCTCCAAAGCTCGCAAAGACTTTAATCCGGCATTGCAGTAGACGCTTTCCTATCCACCTATCCCGCGCAGAGCGAGACTGCTAAAAACGATTATAAGTTTTGCGCGGAACTGGCTTCAATAGCAGTCGCCGTATCAGACGCAGAATAAATACTTTGTCACAGGGTGGGAAGGGGTCAAAAAGGGGCAGCTCTCGGCCTTCTGCTGCCAACAGATAATAACTTTGAATCCCCAACGAGAGCCCTTTCCCGTACCAAGATACCCCGACTGTCCTCCGTCGAAGCTCAAAGTTCTGCAGAAACTTCCATCCACCGAGCCTTCGTCGACTAGCTATAGCTAGAGGTACAGGTATATATGGAAACTTGGGGATACGAGCGAGGGGGTAAAAGGGCAAATCCTTAGTTTCGAAGAAATCCAATTCTGCATCCCTTGTTGTTATCAGCTACTCGAAATTCTCTCACCTTTGCGACGAACAATCGCTCGAGTCTCGTTTTTGGGTTTCTTTACATTTTCCGTTCTTGGGATTTGATTCTCCACACTATTATTTCGTGATATGGTATGTATATACATTTTGTTCGTTTTTTGGTATTAGAATGACATCATTTTCTTCGTATACTTCGAGGTACAATGACGCTATTCTCTGTCTACATCGAATATTAGTGCAATATTGCATTTGCAGTGATTTGCATAAACTTTAAATTTCCAAAGACATCGGTGACAAATCGCAAGTTTATATGTTCCGAAATTGAAATAAGATAATTGTAACGATCGCGCTATTAAAAGTTAAGTAACTACCGGAAGAACAGATAACTTCAAAAGATAGAAATTGACATTGCTTCAAACATCGGTGAAAATGACGCATTAAAACGCGTACACAATAAGCTGATTAAAAAACGCGCGGTGTTTGCGAGATTCGAGGAGGAAAGAGGGGTGATATTTGTCGTCTGATCTCTGAATTTTCATTGCGGGCGAAATTTGAACGCAATTAAAAGGCGTTTAACGAAATGTGACGCGCAGGAACGCGGCGCTAACGATCGTCAGCGATATGAAGCATCGGGCGACGGTCTGCATTTTAACGAATCGCAGCGAGACAAGCATCGAAATCGCGCGTCATTACGAGCGTCTGTCGTGCGCGCGCGCACACACGTGTGTACACCGCAGTACAAGAAGAACGCGTTGCGATTCTCTTTGACGCGGGGTTTGATTTATAGACGGTCTCTTATTGAAAAACGCTGTAACGTTCTACTAGAGAATTCGCGAATCGGAAAGCCGTGTTACCGACGAAAATGTTCGCGCACACATTCTCTTATAACTTCGATCCGGAGGCGCTGACTTTATTCAGGAACGACCGGACTTTTTGCCGGTTTTGGCGACGCGCCAATTTCGTGGGAGAAATTAACGCTAGATTTACGAGGTGTTACGAGAATAGGATTTACGTATTTGTTAACCCGCCACTGTCGTGTCGCTATTACGCCCCCTTCGGCGCGATATTTCACCGTCGATCGGCAACATTTTCGCCGCGTTTCCTTTCGCGTAGATAGAGAGTATGAATTATTGGCTAGAGTTCGGCGCAATTACCGCGGAGCGCAATTATCTGCAGGTACATTATCCGCGGTATGGGACTCGGTCTCTAAGTACACATTTAAGCAAACGTCGTTGGCCGTAATTAGTAGAATTGCCGCAGTTATTACTTGAGAGCAGAACGGGGAAGGCGATCGTCATACGGTCGAGCCTAAGAAAAATCGAGCCTAACTGATTTGACGT
>QVOA01019637.1:0-15198 GCA_014825685.1 Pseudomyrmex cubaensis | reverse complement strand
CGGCCTAGGCTTTATGCAAAGCATTTCTAGAAATTAGTAGGTATGACTCGCAGAGAGATATTGAGGAAAACATGCGGCAAATATGCGAGGCACTACTGTAATATGAATAATATTATAAATACTTGGCACGATATCTGGTCATGACTTTGTCATAATCGTAAATGTTGTTGCTTATGTTATCGAATTTTTTAAGATTATTTTTTTCTAAAAAAGCGACTGACCGTATGTCAAGAATCATAATAGAGTTTAAAGTATATTAAAGTTTATTTCAAATTACTAGCAATGTTGGACAAAAATTATGTGACAAACTTGTAACTAAATACAACCTCACATTATAAATATTCGTACATGTTTCTAAAACGTATATATGTTCTAAAAATGTACGTTAAAAATTAAGACAAAAATAAAACATCGTCGATATCTAGTATGTCACATTTTTTGTCTGGTGCGTCCATTGTGAGAAAAATATACTATAAGATTAATTAGAATCAAATTGGCGTGATTGGTTTTATTGCGGAAATTGCAAATACTTAAATCTTGCAAATGTTACAAATGTATTTTATACGTAAATAATTTTTATTTCAAGAAGTATTATAGATCTCATAATGTTACTCAAAACTGAATTATGAAGAGCTACATCTTACAGCATCTATGACTGTATTTAAACAAGGAACAGGAGTTCATACACATATGTATATGTATGTGTACACAAAACACACGCGCGCACGCACGCACGCACGCACGCACGCACGCACACGCACACACAAAATAGTAATAATAATGATGGGAAAAATAATGTAATAACAATGAAACTGATACTCTGTTTAACAACATTGTATTTTAAGCTTTAAAGGTTTTTAGAAATTATAAGTGTTGAATTGAAGTGCGCTTATTTATCCTACAGATAAGAGCATATATAGTCCAACTAACATCAAGAACGAATTTAGTTAGACGCACCTTAATTTGCTGTATAATGCACATCAAAGGCACACATGTATAAATGATGTAAAAAGATACAATACATATGTACATGCGCCAGAGAAATTACATCGTTGCGTTTTTTTTTTGTCGCACGATAAAGATTTTGAATGTAGCGATTCGAGTACAGAATTTTATCTATATAAAATTCAATCAAAATCTTTATTTTTAAATCTTCGTCGTACAAGAAAACATGTAACATTAGCAGTTGCAATTACAAGTTTGGCGCAGTATATATGCTATAGTTTAATAATATTGTATGATTTTATCATATATCCATTATTTTCACTTTTATTAATCAGTGTTACAACGAGTCTTCAATCTGCATTACACAGTATTCTATTTAACGGTTCCGTTATAAAACAGGTAATTCGTCATACAAAAAAAAAAAAAAACATTCATACAACGAATACGTAATAACTATCAGTCAAAATAATTCATACAAGAATAATTTTTGTTTTTATTTCAATCATAAACGTGTGCACAAGTTGAAGTTTAAGATAAAAACTTCTTTTCGTGTAATATTTTGATATTTTTTATCGCTTTATTTACGAAGTAAATCTAATTCAGTAATGTGTGTATGTGTGTGTGTGTGATACAAGTGCGTCCGATATTTTTTTTTTTTTTTTTTTTTTTTACCAAAGCTTATTGTTTGGAAAATATAAAATCCCATATCATACTTCACTATCCTACAAATGTTTACTGCGAACATACTATATGTCACTGCATTGAAAGTACTATTTCTTATCTTTTTACGAGGGAAAGTCAAAAAAAACAAGATTTCCTCAATTTTTATGTATTTCTTAAAATAAAGTCACAAAGTACATTAAAGTTATTATACTTAAATAGTTTTGTTTATTATGTTTTGTATATTATTGATTTTTTAACTGATATAAATGTATAGTTTATGTTCAATATATTCGCTTTTGAACATATATCGCACGTACCAATCAGTATTTCAAGAAATTAAACTTTCAGTTGTGTACGTAAATAAGATTTATTTAATTAACATAATTCAAGTTTGCATTTCTTTCTCTTCGTCATCATCAAAACGAAAATATAGCTTCGCTTAGTGTACAATCTTATAAACATATATGTGAAAATGAAATAGGGAACTTCTTTATGACTTCCTCTCGTATCTGTGTGCACAATTTGCTGCACATAAAAGATAAACAATAAACAAATGGAAATATCAGACATAACACTGAGACATACATTTCTAAAACTCGTACTCTAAAATTCTTTTGATGGATGTGATTCTTTTTTTTTTTTTTTATACAGTATGTAGCTGTTTCTCCGTCTTACAATGCTCTAACCGCTGAATATAATGAAGACACGCAACTGTACGAAATCAACGTTCTTATATATATACAATTTATGACGTTTCAATCATACAGTTTGCGCGTAGCATATAGTTCGATGCATTATGGTGTTTTTTTCTCGGTATACGCCAAAATTGTGTTTTCACTTGTCAAGTTCCAGCGCAGCATATTGCTCCTCATCCACCTCTGTCATCATTAAGTTTCCGTCTGGTAAGAGCAGCACTACTCTTCTAGTTCCTCCTGAAAAAAGGACTGGCTATACATTATATCGACACACTGTGAAGCTAATTAATTTTATTTGAAGTACAGATATTACCTGGAGTGGGTTCATCAGCTTGTACTACTTGAGCTACTACTTGCGCCTGTGTTTCATTATCTTCCTGAGTAGTAGTAGTCACGTCGGCCGCATTCGCGTTATTATCCATTATAGACATTACCATTGAATTTTCGGTTGGTTCCGCCCCATCTTCCTTAACGTAAAATTGAGGTGTGAGATTGACCTGATCGGGGATCAATTGTGCCACAGCCTCAGCAACTGCGTGATCCAAAGTCAAAACGGAACCCTCGTCTCCTTGTTGCTCAGTGGTAACATATACGCATTGCTGTTCGCCGTCAGCGCCACGCGCCACCAAAAGCGTCTGTCCATCTTCAGCCTGGCCTGCTACTTGGTAGACAACACCGTGTTCAGCTATAGTAACTAAATTGGAAGCATCGGCCGTCGCCACTTTGCTCTCTTCAGTTATCTTTTCTTCGGATTTGACATCGGCCGATGTTGCAGTTATGTTAGTGACAGTAGATGTTGTAATCGTCGACAGTGTCGTAGTAACTGACGTTTCGGTTTTACTTTCCGGAGCAGTAGAAGTAGGAGTTTCTGTCAAAGTTGTTGCTGTGGATGTAGAAACCGGAGCGTTCACCGCAGTGTCGTCCAGACAAGGTAAATCCGGTGCGGACACTGTCACGGTCGATAAACTGATTTGTGCTGTTGTTGTTTCACTAGTTTGGACGATGGTCCCGGTTGTTCCACCGGGGCTCATTTCGACTCTCATAATACCGCCGCTTTCTGTGAGCGAGTCGAGTGAAGGTAGAGTTAATTCGGCACTAGTGGTAACTGTGGTGTCCGCTGTTGCAGATTCAGACGACGTAGTGGTTGTCTTTGATGTGGTTGATGTTGTTGATGTTGTCGTTTCGGGTTCTGGTTCCGGTTGATCGATTGGTTCGCCATCCGGTCCTATTATACGTCCCGTGAGGGGACACAATGTGAACGGACGCGGCGGACTATCAGGCTCCGGAGCTGTAATAGCGTCCGGTTCGGGAACAGGTGGCAAATCTGGTTCATCTTCGCTACTACTTTCTTCTGAATGAACTTCATGGAACTCCATGTGTAAACCATCACCTTCTGCCAATTTACTCTCCTTAGTTTTAGCTCCCACTTGAGTAATTCCTTCAGTGCTTTTTACCTTGCCTCGTGTCACACCAGCACGAGCTCCTGTTAAAAATCCACGACCGCTTGCTTTAATGATGCCCGCTGCCTCTTGAGCTTTTTTCTTTGCTATTAGCAGCTTTTGCTGCGGAGTTAACAGCGACTGTGTCTTAGCCACTGGTGTTTTCGGAGAAGATTTTGTTTGTTGTTGTGATTGTATCGGACTGGTTCCAGGTTTGACCACCTGTTTGGCGTGCACAGTTTGCACCACTGTTTGCGGGGATGCTATAATTCCTGTGACTTTTGGCTTTTGAGTGATCGTGCTGGTGGAATTCGGTGAAGCGGCCTGTGTGCTTACAACTGTTGTCGTGCGCTTCTGCACAATCGGACGCGTCGTCACTGGCGTTTGAATTTGTTTCGGCGCTGGTGCTTTAACTGGTGTGCGAATGGTGCTGGTATTGAGAACGCTGCTAGTACTCACTGTGCGCAGTCTAGGCAATAAAGGGCGACAATCAACCGGACGTTGGGGCGTGGCAGCAGCAGGTCTTATACCTGTAGTTATTCTCGGCTGCAAAGTTAGTGGTGCTTGTACTGCAGTCACAACGTGTATCTGTGGCACTTGCGCGGGATCCGGCTTCGGCTGAATCTTTATAGGTTCTATTTTTTGTGTACCTCCTGTTTTTGGTGTCGCAGGCTTACATGGGATCATCTTCATCTGCGATACTGTCGAGCTTCCATCTACCTTCGAAACCACCTTCACCGTGGGAGTCAAAGAATTCGATTGCGACGTCGAAATTATTTGTTTTCTCACTATATTATCACGATTTTGAACTCCGATTAAAACGGGAGTTGTTCCCGGAGTTGGAGATCCTTTGACCGCTAGTTTACCACTGGGCGATGAATCCAATTTAATGATACCATCCTTACGGGACATAAGATACACGCCCGATGTTAAATTTGGCATCTGTTTGGGATCAACTTTAACTACTCCCTTCGCGTTAGCTACTAAAACAGGTGCCTGGCTACTCTTTCCTTCGGGAGACTGTAATCCCAACGAAGTGGCCAGATCGGTAGAAGAGACCGAGGCTCTATTAGAACCATTGGATTGCGCATGAGCACGGCTGAACGCACGTTGAATCATATCGCTGCGTCCAATGAGCCTGTCATCTTCAGATTCTCCAGTCCAGTCATCGTCACTGCCAGTGTCAGCTTTAGCTCTTTTTGCAGTTATCACATCATCCGAATCACTGTCGGAATCGTCGATTCTTCTTTTACCAGTCACTAAAATTACATACGTATTAATTAAATCAACATATGCAGCATCGTAATTTATTTAACAGATATGTTCAAACAAATTGATCAACACATACGTTCGTTTTCTTCGTCTTTCATCGATCCGACCCATTGTTTAACTTGATTCATTGCTTTCGATTTACTAGAACGCATTGGTCGTCTATATATTGCAATACAAGCAACACATTTATCACATTTAGGAAATTATAAAAGTAATTATATAAATAATATAAATGTCAAAAATTGATTATAGAAATCAAGTTATTAATAAAACTAAATATAGAAATGGAAATAAAAAATTGTTACATGTATTTTATTTCATTAATATGTATGAATGTGTAAAAACAAGTCGCTCACCCCACTTGAGGAGCTGTGCTTGGTCCAGGTTTAGCTTCAATTTTTATCACTTTTTGTGCTGGTACGTTTGCACGTGCTTGCACAATTTTTGCATTTGCCTGCTGAGCTTTCAACTCCTTTTGCTTAGCGAGACTACGTTCAAACTCGTCCACCATGTCTTTACAAGCTGATACGGTTTCCGCAGTCTCCCATGTATTGCTATCGCTATAAAATGTCATACTTTTTAGTTAAGAGAATCTTACGAAAAGGAAATACACACAAAATTGAAAACACTCACTGTGAGTGATCTTCCCATTTTATTAAATATTCCGGACATTTCTTCTTTGGATTGAAGCGTTTAGCTAAAATTTTCTCGATAACATACTCATCGTTGCTTAATTCAGAAGTTTCTTCAGTACCTGCTTTGTTAAGTTTAATCTATAGGCAAAATCAAAATAAAAATTAGTAAAATATTTAGTTCATGTAAATATTTTTAACAATGATGTGATTATGTATGTATGTAAAACCTTCGGCTTTATTGATGGTTTTATTTTCGGTTTTTCTTTCTTTTCTGCTTCAACTTCCATAGATTCACTCTTCTGTGGTGTTTTTGTTTCCAACTTTACAGTATCTTTTTCAGCTTCGGTTGTTTCCTCTTCTGGTTGACCATTTTTCACAATTTTGCGGAATACTACTGTTTTACCTGTATGAATAGAAATAAATATAACAATCAACAAAAATGATTTTTTTGTACTCTTGTATTAAAAGTTTACGTGATCTAATTTGTATGTAAGTTCTGTTGTTATAAAACAAACTAAAGAAATCAAATAATTGAGAAAAATCATATAGGTACAAAAAAACTCCGATTTATTGTAATTAACAATACCATCAGGTGTTGTAGTAGTAGTTGTCGATTCATTTGATTGAACTTGTATTGGTGTTTCTTGCATCTTGGTAGTACTTATTTTTGTAAAGGTTTGTATCGTCTTTCCGGCAATAATCCAGGAATCTCTAATATGCGTATCCAGCTTACACCATTTCTGATACATCTTCCATGCATTAGTAGAGTTCTTATCTAAACCTTCCTGCTGGATATGTGAATCTTTCCATAACAAAAATGCCCAAATCTGTGCTTTCTGTCCATTCTATAAAAACAAATTTTTCATTAGTTTTATATGATAAATAAATTTGTGCAATTATATTTTACTTTATATTGTCTAAAAAAACAATATTTAAATACAGAATTAATACAAACATCGTTATTTTCACGATAATGGGAGACTTTGGGGCAAGCCCCTTCCTTTGTGTGATGGTCCTGAAGTTCTTCCACAAAATGAAATACTGAATGACACTGTCCGCAAACTAATACATCTAATCGCCCTACTTCTTCTTGTGCCGCTGATAGATAAAAAAAAGAATTATGAAAGATAAGTGACAAATAAATGACTATTATAATACTGAATTTATTTGTGTTGCATATACTTTTTGCTATTTTTGCACTTTGAATAAGATAAATGTTTATATTTTTTTTTTTTTTTTTTTTTTTTGTAAAAAGACAATTTATTTTACTTGAATTATTTGAAATTTTAAATTGAAAGTACTTAGGTGTTCACATAATCACAAAGATACTTTAAAATAGATAAAACTACATGCATTACCCTTAATAGCATTTGGCGTAGTAGTGACGGCCGAAGGGCCATCGTTCCCTTCCATTCTATTTTATGTTCTTGTTTTCTACAAAAAAAACAAAATAAACAATAATATTAATTCACAGTCACAAAGAGTGCACAACAAATCTCTCACTTGTTCCGGTATCGACTACCATTATACGGAATATGAGGGAAGAAAGAGTTTAGTGGCTTTTCAAACTATAGAGACGCTGTACCAATCCGCAATTCTCGAAGAGAAAAAGAAGAAAGCGCGTAAGCGCTCTGCCGATTGACGCATTTCGCCGGTTCCGAATTTCGCGGTCTTTCACCGCCGGAAACAAGAAAAACCGCGGCCGGTAGTCCCGCGATCGAACAAGGAGTATAATTTTTTTAAAGGCGACAGTTGTGCCGCTGAAACGACAATTCGTGCACGCGCGCACTAGCTTCCATGCGCGACGTTACATCGTCTGGTGTGACCGCCTATATCTTACGTGTCTACGTTCACACATAGCCTATAGTATCTGTTTTTTTTTACCAAAAGAGAGAAGAAAGCACCTTAACGCGGAAATGCGTTCTCCGTGCGAACGAAAGAACAGGGTAACGTGAAACGCCGGGGGTGAATGCGCGAAGAAGATACACGAGAGAGAGTTGACTTGTAAACGCGGCCAGTTACGTACGGCGTAAACTACAAACGAAGGTGGCGACGAGAGAACACACGCACGCACTTGTTCCCGCCACGATCTCCGCAGCGGAATTATCCCGCACTATTTGACGAGCTAGGAAAACTATTTGTCGAAGGTTTACGTGGGAGGGGGAGGAAAGGGGGGGCACAAACTGTGGAGATGACTCGATGAAGAACGACGATGCCGCTTCGACCAGCGACGTCGCCACCGTTCCCCCCCACGTATTGTTATCGAATCGCCAACGTCGCCGACGATGTTTCGGCACGGCCGTTTCCCCGTCTCTGTCTATTGCACGCCGATGCAAGCCGACGATCATCAAAGATGGCTCTCGTTGCCGATATGCGTACACGGGCCCCGCACCACTTCCTGTGTCACCACATGAAGGCTTTCCGAACACACCGCGGCGCGCGCGGATTAACGCGATAAACCGAAAGCGATCTCGCGGCTTGCGAATTAACGACCAGACACTTACGTTGCGTCGAGATCGGTGACGAGAAAACGGCTGGAATCTTTCCTCAGTTTGAGAAATTGTCCTTCGTCGTACGAGACACGATGAAAACAGCGTCCGCGTCAGCCGACAGTGGCGCCATGGCGGCCGCCCGTTTCGCCGCCGCTACGTTCTTTTCCGCCGCCTATTCTGCCCGTCGTGCCCCGGTCCGTCCGGCCAATCACGCGGCGTGAATTTAGGCGGGAACTCTACTCGCGACCTTGAATATACTTTAAATTCACGCGATTCTGCGAAGAAAAACAAAGTTGGAAGTTTTCAGAAAGAGAAAATTTTTTCTCACCGTTGACGGTCCGTAGTTCTAGATATGCTCTTTTTACTGTGTATAAATTTTCATGGTGCGTCGGCTTTTTTCAAAACCTTGCAAAAATGAGAATAATTGTGGATGCAAAGAGAATTGTCGAATAAAAACAAAAGAGTAATAGAAGATCGCGCGCGATTGCAACAAAGCTGTAAAAAAAGTTGTGATATATTACATTTTGTGTTTTTAACGTTAAGTGAGCATTTCTTTCTATTTTTTGCGTATAATTGAAATTCAAATTAAATTCAACAAATTCGAGTTGTCTGGTCTTTTATACGTATTGTCCTACTTATTAAGATTTGAATTTTTTGGGGGTTAGGTTGATTATAAACACATTAACCTCTTTGAAACGAGTTAATGAAAAATAAATAAATAATTTTTGTATATCTTATTGTCGTTTTGTAATGATGTTGTGTATGTTTGCTGTTGTGTAGATTGATTGTAATCATCAATAATGGCGGAAGAAGAAACTGAAGAAAAGGAGTATCGTTGGGAAACTGGTTATGAAAAAACATGGTAAATTTGTTGTATAAATATTAATGACATTTGTGCTTAATGCAAACAATATTTTTATATAAATAAAATAATTTTTTTTTAACAAGTATACTAACTAGTTTGTTTTTATATTAAAGGGAAGCAATCAAGGAGGATGATCATGGATTATTGGAAGCATCTGTCGCAGATATAATCCACAATGCTAAGAGAAAACGTCAGTTAGAACGGAAACAAGGTGCTAGATTGGGGATGATGAGACATCTTTATATCATTTTGGATGCTTCCGAATCGATGTCTCTTCAAGATTTGAAACCAACTCGTTTCTTATGTTCTCTAAAGGTACAAAAAAGTGTCAATCAAGTAATATCATAATTACTTGTTCATATACTAATATGTATGTATGTGTGTGTATATATATATATATATATATATATATGCAAATTAATTATATATTTACAAATTATATGTTATTAAACAATTATATGTTAGTATAATTGTTTAATAACATATAATTATTAAACATACTTGCTTTAAGCTTCTAGAAGACTTTATCGAAGAATTTTTCTATCAAAATCCTATAAGTCAGTTGGGAGTGATTATAACAAGAAATAAAAGAGCTGAGAAAATTAGTGATTTGGCTGGTAACTTAAAAAAACATATTAAGGTAATTGTTTCTAATGTGTTATCTTTATTCTGGATAACATTTTGCCTAACGTCAATGATTCACTGAATTATTTATAGGAATTACGAGCCTTACAATCAACTGCAATGACTGGCGAACCCTCCTTGCAAAATTCCTTAGAATTAGCCGCGAAGTCGTTGAAGCTATTACCTTCTCATGCCAGTAAGGAAATCTTGGTAATTGTAGGTGCTCTTACCACATGTGATCCAGGAGACATCAATGAAACAATACAAGTATGTTTCAATTTCCGTCATTCAATATATTTTCTTTGAGGATCTCTTACGATACAGAAGTGATTTCAGAATCTGAAAATGGACAGTATCAGATGTAACGTAATAGGACTAGCGGCTGAATTGTATATCTGCAAACGAATGGCAAATGTCACTGGTGGCGAACACGGTGTTGTGCTTGATGACAAGCATTACAAGGAGCAGTTAAATGCGCACATAGATCCTCCACCTGCGGCAACACGGCTAGATGCTGCACTTGTTAAAATGGGCTTTCCTCATCATGCGTTGCAGTCCAACGTATCGGATACTTCTATAACCGTGTGCATGTGGTGAGTGCACACACAGACTACAGCGTTATATCGTGATACTTTTTGTTTCTTGCATATGCACATCTTTGAATGTTTTTATTGCAGCCACGCAGAGAATACCGACGACTCGGTAAAACTTACGAGCACAGGTTACCTCTGCCCTCAATGTCTCAGCAAACATTGCGAACTTCCTGTGGAATGTAGAGCTTGCGGTCTTACTTTGGTGTCCGCTCCTCATTTGGCACGATCGTATCATTATTTATTTCCCGTTGAGCCTTTTAAGGAAGTTGCGTTTGAGGACAATCACACTTCCTGTTTCGGTTGCCAAAAAGGGTTTACTCAAAAGGACAAAAAGGTAAACTGCTATCATATCTAATGTTTTTATAAGTTTTTCAAATTTACGTATTATATATAAACTATTACTATCGAAAATTAAACACGGCATATCTAACACGACAGCTAAATAAATGTTTATAAAAATTGTTATCTGTTTTGACCGAGAAGTGTGTTATAAGTCAAACAATGTGTCACAATTCTAACTCACTTCGAAAACAACAACTTGAACATATAGATGAATAGCACAAGAATAACATGTTATTATTTATTTTAGGTGTATATCTGTGGAAAATGTAATCAAACATTTTGTCTGGATTGCGAGATATTTATTCACGAAGTTTTGCACACGTGTCCCGGTTGTGCAACAAATCCCGAAACTTACAAAAACTCTGCCAATCAATCGTAGTGCGATTTTGGTGTAAAATTAGTTTGATGTTCGAACCGGCCCAGTGGTCTCGCGGCCTGAGTGCGAGGACTGCGAGTGGGAGGTCCCGAGTTTGAATCCACACCGTCGGATTTTTCCGAGCCGGTCTCTTTCAAGTCAAGTTTATCGATTGAAAAGCTAACTAAATCGGACCTCCGAATGGATTGTGAATATAGAAGTGGAGTGTTGAAAAATATTGTAACCCTGAGGGGAATCAATTAAACTTTTTTTATCCTTTTTTTTTAATTTGATGTTCGATGGTGTAAATTTTACATAAAGCAATTTTACCTAGCCTAGCATTAATTAGTTTTGTTACTCTCTGACAAAGTAACAAATGCTACGTAAAATTGCTAACAAACTTTTGGGATTTGTAATGTGAAAAATGTGTTGTGTCGCTGTAAGAAACTTTGTGTAAATACGTATTTTATATGAATATTGCTAAAAATAAAACGTAATATTAAGTTATCAAAATCAATTGTCAAGTCTTTATGTGTGGAAAGTTTGTGCTTGTTAGCGCTGATGGCTGATTAGAAAGAGCTTTGTGCAATAAGAAGAACGTAAGAAAAATTGCGGACACTTAGACTTTTAAATTTAAAAAAGAAGACATTTACCAAAACCCGAAACGAAGAGTAAACTTGAAGAAACATCTCCGCTTAAGGAGATGAGATTCCAGTAAGGACGTTGATAATCAGCACGTGATCGGCGCTTAGTGGTGATACGCGTAACGCGACGGCTTTCCTATAACGCAGCGCAAATGTCTCTTACTTCAATATAACATGGTGGGGGAAGCATTGAAGCTTATTACCGCCTAGACAGGTGGAAAGTGAGCATCGTGAGATTACGCAGAATATGCTATATTAATTTGCGATCGTCCGTCGACGCGAATGGTTGTTTACTTTAATGCATTCGACTCGCATTATCCGTCCTATGTTGATCGAGTTTAGCGGACAAACGACAAAAACCTATTCGATCCGTGTTGATATTTATGCCTTTGCATATATCTTAAGTCAGGTGAGTCTATACTTACATCAAATTATATTGTATAATTACTCATTATTATGTGTACGTTTCAACGTTTGTCGTGTCACAGTACGAGTTTCCTTTATCGGTTACTCGCTGTGTTATTTGAAAAAGCTTTTACCGTGACCGAGATCACATGTCGCGTGAATATCTTACAATTGTCTCGTGAGCGGTGCGTAACGATCCCAATTTGATTTTCGGAGTAGTATAATTTTAAAAATTACAAAGTCTAATCTGTTTATTTAGAGCTGTACATAAAATGTTATATTTTTTCCAGTGTGCGAAGTATCGTATATGCATGTACACATACTTTGTGTGTGTGTATGTGTGTGTTTGTAGCACTTGAAAATAGATTCCCGAAAAAAGGGAATCAAAAGCAAAAAAATACAATATAAAATTTGTCGTCATCTGCAATAATTTTTTTTTTCTTTGACCGGGAATTTTATGGTAAACAATATTGTATTTTTTTTCTGGCAATAACATTCTTTTTTCTTGTATTATCGGTAATTTATATTTTCACAATAAACAATATAGATTAAAGTGGGCGTTATCAATGACGTAATTGTACATTTGCATGTTGTATGTATCTGTGTAGATATATATACGATTGAAATAAGATACTTGTCTCTCTCTCTCTTTCAATCCATTACAATTAATTTTAATAAATAAATATATGTATATATATATATTTTAAAAAATTAATATAGATAATTGTTTTGTTTACTTAAATTACAGAATACAAGTGTTTATTACATATTTAACCGCCATTATCTTGCTATCGTTCCTTACTGAAAAAAATCTTTTATATCTTTTGTACTATGTATTACAACTGGCAATTATAAATTGAAGAATACTTAAGACAGAAAAAGTACTGCAGTAGACACAATGTCTCGTCAGGATTGTTTCTTATCTCTCTCTCTCTCTCTCCCTCTCTCTCCCTCTCTCTCTCTCTCTCTCTTTTTCTGTTTGTTTAGTTTAGTATATCTTTGAAAGCTTCTCGTTTTTTTTTTTTTTTTTAATTGATGTGCATTTAATACACGAATTTACTTTTACACAAGATGATTGTAAATATCTTGTGTGTTTCTGCTTGAAATTATATATACTGTCTTATTTGTTAATTTATACTTAATTATCTATTATAATGCTTATCTTATTAAGGTTTCTCAGAAAACCGATAAAGTATTCTTTGAGAAAAATACTTACACAACAATTTATATAAGATCATAATTAGCAGATATTCATAGGTAAAGATTTTATCATTTGTTTATTTACTCAATCGAATAGATTGTTCTTAACTTCGCAATGAATAAAAACTCGATATAGAGTAAACATATCACTCGATACGAAGTAAAAGTTGATCAAGTATCCAAGCGGATTTTATGAACAAAATTTGCTGTTACAAATATTTTTTTTTTTTTTTTTTATCGAACACGCCGCAAGTAGTTATTCATCGTATCGGCAAACGTTAAATAACACTCCAAGGCCCGTTCAGCGTTCGCGATAGGGAAGTTACAAAAACGACTGAGCTATAAAAACTGGGCGTAATTACTTCCGGAGAACGTTTGTCTGAAATTTTACAATCGTGCAAATCATTAGTTTTACATGTAATTGTCAATGATTATTTGAAAGACAATATGTGATTGAGAAAATTTGAAATAAACTTTGAAGTAATTCAAAATTTATTGCGCGTATATTATTTACGTTTCAACGCTAACGATGAGTATCGTAAAACGAATTCACAATATTGTTCAAGAATTAAGTTGTAATTAAAACGTTTGATTAGCCGAGAATATTCCGCGGATTATTGTGGATTACTTTTGCAGCGAATTGTTTTAATGATACGTCAGTACGTGCGTACTTCATTAAATAGTTGTTCACACTATCGAGGACTTTCCTCTTAGATAAAGGCAACGCGCATCAAGTAAAAACGCAAGTTTAGTAAAAAGATAATTCGATTTTTTTCTATCTTAATGTTAACGGTTTACCTTGAGCAGTATATCGCTTTTATTTCCACGAAAAAATTCATTGGAATTCTTGTCCGGGAGAGATATCAGTGAGCTTTCGCGCGCGGTCACATTAATCTGAAATCTAACTTGAATCTTAATAATACATTTACTTTTACCGTAATTTAATCGGCTTGTGTGCGGATGATTTTTTAATATCGAGCAACAGGAAACAGAGAGCTAACAAATACTTGTCTCGATTTCGAAACAATTTGAATCGATTGCGAATGCGTAATGAAAGTAAGAATGGAACGCTGTAACGTTGTTTGACTTGATAAAAAATTTATTTATGTCGAATTATCATGTCTCTGTTAAAGGTTTATATTTTTTTTTCTCAACATAATGTTCGCGTCAAAATTGTACATACGCGCCCTATTTGCGCGTATGTATTTTCACGCACGCATTATGTTAAATAAAAAAAATATGCAGCTATCTGAAAAGTAATATTCAACTTCAATGCACGTCCGTCAACTTCATAATATAACGGAATGCGAAGAGATAAGATACCAATGCGATTTCTTGACTTGTAATTAAAATGAGTTACATCACTGTAATTGCAACTATTTCAAGTAGTTTTATTTATTTACATGTTATTATTTCACGTTATTTATTGAATTCTACTTGTGAATATATTACGTATGTTCTTTTTATAAAGAGAGGTTTGTTTTTACATGAAGATATATGTCAACACATTTTCATATAATCGCAAAACTATGATATTTTTACGCAACGTCTATTGTTTGACTACTTAATGAATGTGTTTTTTGACGCGTCGTTGAAAAAAAACACTTATTCATAACATATTACTCTTGACGGTTTTCATTTTTCTATTAGGATAAATGAGCATAAAATCTGATAATGACTGAAATGACAAATAACGGACTAAGCGCTTTTATAGCGCTCGTAAGATTTCAGCTTGATGAAGAGGATCGTAATGTCTCTTAAAAGTAAGAGATGCCGAGTTAAATCATACACAACTGCTGTTATCAGATTCAGTTTCTAACCACGAGATGTATTACCATTATTAATTAACTTTCGGGAAACACACCTATTTTTTTAATCAAGAAAAACACTCTGGGTCAATTTGACCCTGTCCACTTTTTGAGATGCTAGTATTTAAAATACACCTATCCGATTGGCTTGAAAAAATTTTCGGATATATTTTGAACATTTTGGAATAAGCCTATATAGTTTAAAAGTGTTGTTAACATTA
>QVOA01019632.1:0-20068 GCA_014825685.1 Pseudomyrmex cubaensis | reverse complement strand
AATATTTACAACGTCGTCACTCCGATAATTATCAAAGAAGAGACGTCGAGCCATACGATTAATATAATTGATATTTCCGCAATTTCGAAATTCCTGGTTTGTTATCGCGCCATTCTAAAATTGTTAATTAGCAATTTTCAGAGGTATCGGAGGTTTGTCTGACGCGAAATTAATCATGCGAGTTTTCTCGCGTATATGAGCGCGATGGAAGTGCAGCGCCTATAAAACATGCGCGCGTTTATTAACGCCCTCACGCCTCAGGAAAGCTGCATTAAAATGCACGATATTAAAGGTGACGTGCGCGTCTTTCAGGTCATCGACAATGAGATACAAGGATCGTAAAACGGCATTACAGTTGGGACGCCCGGGACTATCACGACTACGTTAGCGATGTCAAAGTTTTGATGAAACTCGTAACCGCATTGGCGGAGAAGCCCTTTGAAGCGGAGGACATCGTCACTCGAAACTGCAACGCAGCTTAATCGATGAAAGATTAAACGTGTGGGAGACATTAAATGGAGTATACAAGCGGAACACTGAGCTTTGTAACATCTCGTTTTTGACGACGTGTAACCGACGACGCTCACATTTATTATTATTTAATTTTATTTTTTTATTTTTAGCGTTTAAACTATCTTGCACCGCCGCGATATCGCATAAAGCACAAGTGATTGTCGTCGATGAAAGTAACACTACTGTACAAATGTGTAATTTCCTAAAATAGACCGCGTCGTTATCACACGGCACGATCTTTTATGGAAAAGGGAGCGAGCTAAAATAGCATTTTCTTTCTTTTGCGGGGATAATATTACTCGCGGATGATATTATAGCGATTACGTGTCATGCATGTTGTAATAGCATTATAATCTTACTTTTCTCTAATAGAATATTTACGTGAATTTAATTATTAACGTGACTTCGAAATAAATGTGAATCTATTCAATCAAAACCATCTACTGTACACCGGAAAAGTATTTTCGTCATTTTTTTTTGAAAATATGATATTTTCAGCGTATAAAATATGTAAAAAAAATCAGTAGTATTACAGAACATTGGTAGTACGAAAAGTAGTTTGCCACTGAGCTAAAGCAAATCCATCAAACGTACCTTTATCAAAACAGTTCCATCTTTAAACCTCATCCTGAAGTAGAGATTTCCGCTTCAAATGGTTTTCCAATATTTTCATTTTTGAAGAATCCCGCTTGCTTCCGTAGTCTTGGCATTCTACTAAAATGAAATCTCGCGGAAAACCGACAGGTGCATCGGGGTTTTTGAACAAAAGAGTCAACACACTATTATACAGAAGGTAGAACAATCTCTATTTTTTCACAATTCTCGAAAACATTAAGCAAAATCAATCGTCGCTTCAACATTTGCGAGTTCAAAAATAAACTTACATATAAATTCTTAGAAAATACAGTTTCTTTTTTTAGAAACTGCATTTTGTATATTGTTTCTTTTAGAAACTCTTATTTAGTAATAAGCACGATAATTTATCATATTCTTAATTGAGCGAACGCTTACATCCTATTACACTCTCGCTAATTGGAAGAAGTATTCTTTGACCTACTTGGCGCATTTTTTGTATTACATTTGTAGCACCGCGAATACTAAGCTCCTTAGAGCTCTCGAGAGCACTTAAGTATTATGAAAGATTAGTTTGGCAAGAGAATATATTACATTCCCGGATGTTATTCCATCAAACCACGCGCGCTTTCAAGCCTTATGCAGAATTAAATATCGCGTACGCGTCTAATTACGCACTCCTCCGCGACACTCTCCCTCGCCTTATAACACGCAGCAGGGGAAAATCTTTTCCATCTCATGTCATTTTCCGTTTTAGTGTTCTGTCTGTCTAAATCCTTTCTCGCATCCGTGCGTTCGCGTCCGTCTCAACTTTCTGCATTACGTTTAACTCAAAATGCATCACTCGTATCTGGCCTTCCCGCGTTCTTCCCGGCTCGCGAACTTTGCGTAGTTTATACAAAGCCGCGAGCGATCTAAGTTTTAGAAGAGAACGCGGTAGTCGAGGAATCGCCTCGCGGGACGCTATCCGCTATAAGATTTCCGTTTCGATAAATGCTGCTGGCGCATTGTCCCGTCGCCGGGACGTCCGGCCGTCGTCTTGCCGCCAAGAGTAAACCGTGAAGCGAATTCGCCATACATTACGAAACGACGGCGTTTCCTTCGTTGAGGAATGCGCTCAAGAATTCTCGAAAACGGGAGAGACCTCGCGAGGAACGGCGACGAGATTCGAACGGATTTCGCGAATCGCACGTCTTGGCTCCGGGTTTTCTCTATACGCCTTCGCTCCCACACCGAATCCTTCTGCGCGTACGTTCAGGCCGGGACGCGAATTTATGCGGTAACACAACCACCAGAGAAGGATACTCCGCTAAGGAATCCCGTCTCCGGAATTTGCTCTGAGAGATCGTTCCTAATTTCATCTACTTCCGCGGAATAATGGCGCCGCGCGGCTCGCTCTCATTCTGTCGTTATACGAAAACGTGTTTTCGTTTCCCGCACAGTGGCTCTCACGTAAACATGTAATTATCGCATATTTGAGAGAAACAGAAAATGAACGTTTTTACTTCAATGAATTTATATGTACGCTGCCAAGCGTATAATAAATATTTCTTTTTCACATTTCCCTAGACTCTCTGTCAGAAGAGATGAACTCTTTTCACTCTTTATCGTGAAAAGAAGAAATTCACGTTGTTTAACAAAATAATACGAGACGTATAAAAGGATTTTGGAAAAATGCACTATTTTTCCGAGCTCTACGACAAACTGGCATGTCTTTATTGGCCCTAGTTGTTCGACGTCGGTCTGTAATCGAAAAATCAATCGTCCTTTCGAAGTTGCAGATATACTTCTCTCTCTCTCTCTCTCTCTGTGCAAGTTTCTACAAAGGACCGAAATCGGAAACCTGCGACTCACGACCTGGAATCCGAGACTCCAAAGTAGGACAGATCCGATCTTCGACTGAACGACATCTCGAGATCTTCGAAGTTGAAGTCAACTTCAGAAGCTGCCTATGCAAGAATAGAGTGTATCCATGTCACGGGCATACAGCGCAAACGGTAAATGGACAGGTAGACGAAAGTTGAGGCAGGACTTTTGTCGGAAGTTTGAGCGGTTAACTTTCTCCCGTTACGTTACGGGCGCGCCTCTTGTGATCGTTAAATCGCGGATCGCGCACCTTTCCGCCCGTATTTTCAACTGAAACTGTAACGGTAACCGGGGATTTAAGGAATCTATTGCTACGAGCGTCACGCTACACCGGCACGAGAAAATGTTTTTTTTTCTCCCCCACTCAATATAGTATATACAAAGACGATAAAGTTTTAAGAGTGGCTTTAAAGTCTGGCTTACGTGGGCTATTTCGTTCTCGAGCTTATAAACCGCAACAATGAACTGCCATTGATGAATAAACATGCCTGAGATACTCTTCTTTGCGATAAAAGTTTCCTTATTAACGCAAACGAGTAAACAAAAATATTAAAAATTGTTAGATGTACAAAAAATCACTTCAGTTTTTCGCACGCGTGTATGTAATCGTTCGAAGATAGAGATATTTTTTCACTTCGAATCAACAAAATCAATGAATTTGCAAAGAAGTTTGTGAAAGTACGAGATTTAATATTTCATCATATAACTTAAATTAATATTGAAGATTTAAAAAGACATATCCGCTTGCGTACTTGAAGAACCGAATTATTAATACGCGAGCAAAGTTTTTAACCGGCGACTCGGCGCGCGGTGGCTAACGCGGCGTCGCGTCGTAATAAATGCGAGTATAGCGACATTTAATATCAATGAAATCCTTTTAGTGTGTTACAAATTCTGCGAGTGCACGGCCGCGTTACCGCGAAAAATCGCTCATGCATTTCCATTGTTTCCCAGTCTCGTTTCGGCGCCGCGCCCGCGCCGAGAGTTGAGAGGATTTACACGTCGCACTCCGTCGGCAGGAAAACATACCTAACGTTGACAGTGGCGTCGTGCCAGCGTGATTAATAATCCGCTAGTTAATGCGGATTAAATAAATCATGTTGTAAACCATGCACTCGCTCTGTTCCGACGGAGGAAGAGACAGCAGTGGTAGAGACGACGACGACGACGACGACGCGGCACGGTCGACGATCGTTTTGGCATCAATAACAAATCAAAGCGGATCTACGCGCGCGGTAACAGCGCTTCGCCGTCTTGCGAGAGAGAGAGAGAGAGAGGGATGTGACAAAATCCCTTTCGGGATTTGAATAATTTTTGTCCCTTATCGCGCGCACGGCAGGAAATGCGAACATCGGCGGCTTTGCCGGAAGTTGATAAATTATTCTCCGAAATATCGAGCGGATTTCGATAGCGTTCATTGTGCTGTACGATAACCGCGCGCTTGAAATCGTCCCGATTACGCGCGATCTTCTTTTAATCGTTTACGATTATTCTTTTCCAGTCTGGAGAGAATAAAGCGCATGCCATAAATTTATAAATATATATGTGCGAGCACTATAGAGCAAAATTCTTCGCAAACTGTGAATTCAGCAGTGAATTCTGCGCGACGAGTTTGTTTTTAAATCAAAGAGAGAAGTCAGAGGGATGTTACGGTATGTGAGATAGCGCGAATTTTTCGCTGATTCTCAAGCATGAATAATGGTATAAGCCTGTTGTTTAAATTTGCATGCGTCAACGGTGCAACGGCGATGTTTTAAAGAAATAAAGACTTTCCGGGTTTTCTTTTGTAATAAATTAACATATTTTATTGTATAATTTCTATTGACACGTTATAAAACTGTTATTTTTTGGAACGCGAATCTGAGAAATCCTCCAGCATTAGTTTCCAAATACGCAAAAATTAACATTCTACCTTTTGTTCCAATAATATGACAAAATTGAATAAACAATTGCTATAAAATCGCTAAAAAGTATTTTAATTGTTATAGAAAAAAGTTCGTAGCGTTTTTCGACAGTTTCTTTAATATTATACAAAACGCACATGTTCAAGTTTAAGATTGTTCGTAGGAAATGTAAAAATTTGCGATAAGATTAATTTCTATTGTTGTATAATTTTACGGCACATGTATATTATTTAATGAAGATACGTACACATATCAAAGAGCGACCTTGATGGCAATCTCAAACGTGTGTTTAGATATGGTGCGCATATGTGGGTGGAATTTTCAGTGTGGCCGACCGCGATGTGCGGTGGTTTGCGAAAGCCGATTTAATCAAGTCCTCAGGGTGGATGTCACGCAGGGTGGCGTCTGCTAGTTATGGATAATGCACCGAGTGCAAACAATTAATAAAGGAGTCGCGACGCCGGTTTTCCGGCGCGATTCACAACAACCCACCGACGCGCAAGGAATTTTCTCGGTTAACTTAGCAATCTTCCACAAGCGTATTATTATTTATTTATCAATATGAGTCATGGCAAGGTATGTCAAATTCATTAAATGCCAGTTTGTTATAACAATATGAATTTGAATTGTTCCATTTACTCCGAGCAGCGCGCGCAAATGACTTTCTGAGAAGTCGCTTTAATAAAAGCAGAGAAAGGACGCGGTGTGCAAGTGCGCTGAATAGAGGTTTTTTTCGCGTAAGCCATTTTTATCGCGCGGGTATAAGCCTGTTTACTACAGAACATTAGCTTGCCGCTACGGTGCACGTGCACATTGTGCACGGCGATAGATCGTGCAAGAATATGATAGCTCGTAATAACGTGAAAGGCTTGTTTTCTGTTTATGAAGTATTCAATCCTTTCGCAACAAAAAAAAAAAAAAAAAATGAATAAAGGTGCGTTGAATCTCTCGCCTCTCCACGTGATTTATCTCGTGGTCGGAAATAGAGGCAGGAATCACAAACGCGCGCTCTTATCACTCAGAGGCAAATTGCCGCCGGACCGACACACGCAGTTGTTATAGCGTACCTAATTATGGAGTGTAATTAGCTCTACGTGAATCAATTAGTATCTAGGATGGAAACCTAGTAGATTCCGCGTGGTAATCTATTCTACATGCGTCCTGACGCCGTGTTGCCGCTCTATTTCAAGTCACGGGGCTGCCAGGAAAGACGAATTAAATACAGTTCTCGTCACGCCTCGGCCAGGCGTGAAAATGTTGGCGTACGAAAACTCCGCAACGAAGTATTTTGTCGAGATGCGAGAAGCAGAAGAGATAGAAGGTCGTGGAGTTAGCTTTTTTTCGGGTTGTTGTCGGGATAAAATGAAAGTTTTACAATTGGCCCAAGTGCCATTAGTATGTTAATCCGATTGAAGTTCGGTTTGCGCTGTTCCCTCCGGCCAAGTCCGACCCGAACACATTAATCCTCCCTTTCTCCTCACCTCCCTTTCTCTCTTTGTGTTACCAAATTATTTTTAAAATAGTCATAGGTAGTTTCTTTCTATAACAATTAGGTTTTTGTTCGTTTCCGATCTCTGAGAGTCTAAAACAAATTTGTTGCTTGTATCCAGCATGGATCTAATCACTTATCTGAATCGCAACAGCTGGTATACATTGACGTTAACTCTGCCTTTCATTCTTTTTCGGTTCTGTTTGCGTAGCACATTTTGTTTTGGTAGAGAACGACGCTGATGAGCTGTAATAAATTACTTTTCGGTCTCCGCGCGTCTCTTAATTTAATACGAGGGGAGATTCTGCGGAATATTCGTGACTATTTTATCAAGAGGAATACCCGACTGTCTCTGGCTTTTCTACTTAGGTAACAACTGACTAATCCTTACAAAAGACTGTTTGCGAAACTGTGTAATAACTTGAGATTCAATTTCTGGGAAGTCATTAAAAAAAAAAAAAACTGACAATTCGAGAAATTAAATCTATCGAGAGAAAATTTTTTAATAATTAAGACTACCGCGCGATAAAACGTGTCTTAAGACAAAGATTATACTTTGCCGCACGCGCGGTTGTTATTTAATTTCTTTAACTGCTAATATGGACAGAAAAGTCGATGTTTTAATCCATTATAAAGCATGACAAAGAAAAGGGATTATTAAGTTAACACTCGCCAATGAGAAATCTCAGTGAATTAAGAGATTTTATCGGCGTAACTTTTCCAATAAGCAGCTCACGCCGGCTTAAACTTTTTTAGAAACGGCATGCGTATGAAATCGTTTCATTACGACGCTCCATCTTTACCGAGATTACCGAGACATTGTGCATTTCAAGTGTTTTGCCGTCCCGCTGGCTCCATAACGACCGGCAAATCCTCTCGGATCGTGCCTCCGGAATTCTCTCACAAGAGGCGGAAAACTTTTCCAAGAAAAAAAAAAAAAAAAAAAGAAAGAAAAAAAAAACAAATAGCCACGCGAGTGATCTCCGCTGCTAAACTCGCGTGCTGATAAATCTCCGCAGACCGGTTCCGGCATCATTATTACTCCCATTGACGCTGAAAGATTATCACGTATTGCGTTTCCGAAAATATTTCTCACCCGCGCGTTTTGCAATTCCGGTTGACTGTAAGTATCTATAACACACAATAATTAATACTTTGCAATACATCATTCTCTGTATGTGTATTGCAATCGTTAGATATATTTTTGTATATTTTTCTTACAAATCTAGAAACTTTTGATAAATTAGATCAAGAGATAGGACTTTATAAATATATTTTTAACGTGTAAATATATGTATGAAAAAATAACGAGATTGAGAACAAAAGGCATCGATTCGGGCGCGTTACTATATACTTACATGCAACCTACGTTACATATATTTGCGCTTCTTGACGGGCGTGAATAAACTCGCGTGAACTTTGCGCATCAATAACAAATCATCAAGTTCGCGACAACTCGCAGCGAAAATAAAGAGATTCCATGCACGACGATGGTAAGACGCATTTGCAAACCAAGGAAACGTCCGAAACTTTCCTCGGTTTACCTATAAGTGCAATTCCCGTGGATTTCTCGTCGCCTAGAGGACAAAGCGTGCGGTAATGAGCGACTTTGACTGCAAGTATGTCGCGCGACGAGACAAACTAACGGGTACACGGCTCAGCAGAGTCGCCTCGTTTGCGAGGTTGCGCTGCCCAGACGTGACGCGCGCGCGCCCGCATCGATCCTTCTTTGAGCAAGCGTATCGTAAATCATTGGAACTAATGTAGCACACGGAAGTATCGTTACGGAACGACGCCGGAACTGCTGTTAACGAGCGACGCGATCATATTCTTACACTTCCGCGGATCCTCGGGAATATCATATCAAATTCAATTTACGTGAGCAAATTTTCGCGCGCTTGTTCAACAGCGGACACGTTAATAAATATAAGAACTAAACAAACAAAATTAACGAGGTGCATTAACTAACTACACAAATCACGAATTCGAGCGGCTCGGATAATACGGAAAACCTCGTCGAGAGAATTGTGCGAAAGAGGAAGAGGAAAAGAGAGAAAGAGAGAGAGAAAGGGAGAGAGAGAGATGCACAGAAAATCGTTGTCTTTCTCGAGGCGATTTACACGAAAGCAAAGTGTGAATATTTCAGGCAATAGAGGCGCAAGAGTGCGACGAGCTCGCCTGTAAGCCCGCGTATTTTCGTGTCTCCCGACCATATACGCAAACAACGCAGAGTCCATTATTACGCCAGAGAGCGCGAACAATAACACTTCTTACACAATCGCGACGCACACTCGCTACACAATGCCAGATGTTACAATTTATATGTCGATATCACTAGTCGTTAAACTATTCTCAGAGGGAAACAATTGGATTCGGTGCGCGAGAGCTTTCACGTGTTACGCGCGCGCGATCGATCGATTAAGCCACGTCTAATGCGCGATCACGTCTAATTTAGAAATTACATTAGATGCGCTCAATTCTATCGGACAGTTCGGAAATTGCACTGTCAATGACAATTGAATTATCTGGAACAAAATTAATAATAGATAATTACTAATAGATTAAGACATCGGAGTAACTGCTGCAAATTTAATGCGGAACGCGCATAATGCAGAAACTGCTGGAGAAATATTTGATGCGAGAAATATTTGATCCCTTCCCAGATATTTCATTATTGCGTGCAACTCGAAGATCTCTCATAAAGGGAGAACTCAGACCGTTTCATCCGTTTACAAGCCATAGATACCTCCAAAGTGGAGCTATCGGAATTACCGCATACATACATACGTGCCCGCGTTCCCATACTGCGGAGCGCAAGCAGCGCCGGTACATTAGCAGTCACTGATGTATGCCTCAGCATGCACGCTGGATTAGATCCAACGTGGTTCGGCACATCGGTCATATATAACCATCTTCGTAGTTTCGTATGTCTGGCGTTGTTGGCAGTGACTTACAAGCGAACTCCGCAAACTCCGATTTCGTCGAAACAGAGCTTAAAAACGTCTTTCTTTTTTTTTCACAGAAAAATCGCAATTTCTCGTTGAAATTCGTAAGAAATCGATGAGTTTTTATTGATCGACATGTACGTCATGTCTTCTATATTTACAAAGAAAATAACAAGTAAATAACACATAGTAAATATGTAATGTATATAGTACTATAAATATGAGAGATAAAAGAGTCGACTGTTTTAATTAAATTAAAAATAATACCTGAGGCTGTTTCACAGAATTTATCATGTTATTAACGGAAACAAGAATTCCCGACGTAAAAAAGAGAATGTATAAATAATATGCCATAAATAAAGATTTTTTTTGTCAAGTTAATAATGTGCGTGTATATATAAAAGAGAAAAAAACACGTATAATGAAAGTAAAATAGAATTCTCACGTCTCTCTTGCGTGCGCCAACTTTTGTTACATCGAGATAACATTAAATACAGTTTTCACTTCCGACTTCACACGAAGACGAAACTCGCTTAGGCATACGAGCCGCGGCAAGTTTGACAAATCAGTCACTCGTGGAATGACAGCGAACGAAGCGAAATGACGTCTCGTGAGCGCGCAATGCTTCCCGTCTTCGTTGTGTGTTCGTGCTGTGCACTCGCAGATTTGCATTTACGTACCCACAGCGCCATTTGCATCTCGTCCGAAGAGCTGCGGCGGCGAGAAGTGTCCGCACTTATGGAAATTCAAAGGAATATGATGTACGTGACGCCACCTCATGAGGACGGTAATGGATTTTGCGCCGCAATCTAAAGACGACGAATCTGAAATCCGCTGAGAGAGCTTTCAGAGTCATTCCGAGCAAAACCGATAGCGACATTTTCCTCGACGCAACTTCGCGCCGACGTGTACATCAACGCGACTGCAGTTTGAAGTGTGGCGCGGCGCGGCTTTTTCGTTTTCTACGCGTCTGGCGTCATAATTCGCGTCGCCTCTCTTGACGGAAATAACAATTTTTTGCTCATACAACGCCTTGATCGCAAAAACTATCGAAAAGTATTTCGCGTCTATTGTCTTTTCTTTGAAAAATATTTAATTCAGAGTGTGCGAGCATTCGCACACTTTCTTGTGGATTTTAACAAGTCATTTTATATATTTAATAGTCTTCAATCTAACATTTTCCCCCGTCTGTAAGATTTCATGAGACGGTTCTCACTTTAACATCGAGTAACTTTACTCTCTCGGATCTTAACTTCAACTTGAATCTTTAACTTAGAAATAGTAATGGAAAGAAGCGAGAGAGAGAGAGAGAGAGAAATCAGTTAAACTGCGATTAAAGTTAGATACTTCGAACGAGTTAGTGAAACTATTCATCTGAGATAATAACTTATTAATATTTTGTTAAATATTTCGTATTTCGTTCGGAAAATCTAAAGACAATATTCCTGATTATATTTTCTTTCTTTAAAAAAAAAAAGAAAATCTTTGATTTTGTACGAGTGAAACTTTGTTTGTGAAACATTGAATATAAAATTAGCAGTTTGAACGCGACATACGACGAGAATACTTGAAGTCGCTGGAAGGAATTCTTCGTAAAAGGGAAGCGACCGTCGCGGCGCGTCAAACGGACTCCTTTGTCACGCCCCGCAGCAGCGTCTCTCGGGGGAGTGACGCGCTACTCCGGGAAAGGGAGATCAACGAGCGGTAGACAAAAAAATGCGCTTCCCGTGGCGCAGACAGGGGTGAAATCAGACCGAACGAGCCTGGCCCATTCTACCCCGCCGATCTCGACGCGAGAAGTAATTTGTAGGATCTCGTCCGCCTCTTTTTCCACGCTTGTCCCCCTTTTTGCGGCGTTATATTCAGCATCGCCGAGGGGGTGTATGCAGCGTCTAATCTTGACAGACGGCGCGGTCTTGCTATCTTTAATATTTACGTCGCTATATCGTGGCTAAAGCGAAAAACGAGGGAGAGCGTGACGAGGTCTATCTATTCTGCTATATTGTATTGATACGTGAACATTATCGCGCGCGGTGCATATACGCTATCGCGCAATATGCGCGCCCGGAACGTGGAAAAATTCTGTCAATATTCAGAGAGATCCGATAAACTCTCCCCGAGATAAAAAAGGATGAGAAAGGGGAGCGTAATGATCGCAGTAAAAACGTATTTATACATATAGAACGGCACGTGCGAAAAATCATATCTTCTCTAAAAGAGGAAGCGAATCGGCGTTGCATTTACATTTTATCTGTTTTAAGCGCCGCATATGCGGTCACCGGTCACATCGGAGATCACGAGCTGTTCAGCAAAAATATCTGAAACTTTATTATTTGAATTTTGTTCGAAAAATAAGTCTCAAAAGAACCGTCGAGAAAATCATCGTAATTATTCTACCAATATGTGTGCAAGAATTTTTCTTTTTATCTTGAAATCTTTCGATACATATGGTCGAAGACTATATGTTTTATTTATGTACACGTTATATCACGGATGGAGTAACAAAGCTCGAGAAAAATCGCGTACGGAGAGCGAAACATTTCGGAGCCGCGAATTCATTTCTCGTCGCAATGTGTTAAGTTCGAACGTGAGTACTTACTCTAAAGATCGTCAATGCGAGGCGATAAAACTGGCGAAAGAGATGGAGTTGAATATAAAGCAGTGACGCGCGAAACTTTCGAGCATTCATTAAATCTGTTTCATCTGTTCGGATACGTTCAAAAAGTTGAATTTTTTTTATCTTTATGCGTAAAATACAAAATCAGATTTTTGAAAAGTGTGTAATTTACCTTGTCATATATTTTTGATTTCACAATTTTCGAAAAATAATCAGTCATACATTTTTACATATTTCAACTTGATATAAACTTCAAACATGTATTTTACAGTTACACCGCGTAAAACGATTAAATATCCTTATTAAATTTAATTCGAGACAGGATATTTTGCGTGATTATAGTTGGGAGTGAGAGAACGTTGCCGCAAGTTCTGCGGAGGGTTGTGCGTCACTGACACGGGAAGCAGGATCTCAGAGTCGCTCGTGCGAGAAATAATAATGCAAATGAATAACGTCACCGTGCCGGATGGTAATGCTATTTAACGTCCTTCCCGTCCTGCAGGGACACGAAGGGCGGACTCCACCTCCGTTCTGGCTAGTCATCTCTCTCTCTCTTTCCTCGCTCTCTTGTCACTCTCGTTCTTCCTCTCGTCGTCGTGTCCGCGCGAATCGACTCGCAGATAATGGCACATAGCCAAAACAATCGCCGGCCGCTAAATTTCAAGTCAACAAACACGGGCGCGTTGCCAAACGTTATCCTGTCTAGGATATCCAGGAAGGACTTTTACATGTCTGTCTACTGCTGGCAATGTGTGTGTGTGTGTGTGTCGTTGCCAACGAGATTTCGCCGTCGTAAGATTTGTTACCCGAAAACGGCCAATTTCGACGCTTCAATTATATTCATAGTCATTCGCCTTGCCCGTTAGAGTGAAAGTATCCGTTTGTGAATGCCTTGCGTCGCGCCAGTTGTCTCGATGTCTTTTTAAACCTGTAGCTACAGAAGGGGTAGAAAGAAGATATATATATCTCTCCTTTCCGCATATATATATATTGCTAAGAATACATACCTTCGTTTCGTGAATATATCGAATAAAACACTTGGAAAAATAATTAGTTTTCTTTTAGATAAAATTTAATGGTATTTTTTTAGATTATACACATTCGTTACAAATATTTTATTAAAAATCTTAATTAAGAATTGTTTAACAAAAATTTCTTTATGGTTTTTTTTCTGAAACACTTAAATTTTTTATCAAAATGTTACTTACATAGATTAACAATGTGCGATTTGACGATGTGATTTACTTTTGATCAGTCTCTATATTGTGCTTTCAAGTTTTGTACAAATAACTTTTTGTAAGCAAATTTAACTCGGTTATCTGGTACATCTTACCATACACTTTTCGTGGAAAACTCTGTATCAAGATAATTGCATTAAAATTTACGAGCTTACAGACTTTATACGTGCTATACCGGATTTTGATCGTTCATAAATCTAACGCAGCATCGTTGTGCTTCAGCTTGCGCTTACAAACGATTCTGTTTCACGTAAATGGACGTTCTCATCGTCGCAAGCGATGTAATATTGCTGTTCTGTTCATATTTTCTTATTGCCGCTGTGCCAATAAGTCGCCGTGGATTATATTCAAAATATAAGAATATTGCGTCTTAATTTTGAAATAGTAAGGAAATAAAAAACAATAAACAGAAGTAGTACAATATCTCTGCATAGCAGAGAATATATAAAAGTAGTATTTTTTCTGTAAGATTTTATATTTTATATAGACAACTTAAAAGTAGAAACTATTCTTTAATATTTCATAGATAGATAAATAAGCAGAAAGAAAAAGAGAAAGAAAGAGAAAGAGAGAGAGAAAGAGAAATAATCTGTAATAGTATTTTATGGTATATATTTGAGTTGCAATTTTAATCTTTCTATCAAATTGAATTAAATTAAAGAATCAATAATGCATATTATACATTACTTATTAATCAAATTATGTATGTTTTGTTAAAACATACGTCAAAAACCACATTTATGTATAAAAATATTAGATATTTTCGTGCCAATTCGTGATATTATGCAATAAAACAAACAAATAATGTTGCTGTCTCTTTTTCTCTTTCTCATTAAACTTTGTATTATATTAATTATATGCAAAAATTAATTACAACGTGTAGTACGATAAACGAAAAATAAAAGTTGATAATTAGCACGAAAAATAAAAGTGAATAATTAGTACGTTATTAAAACCAACGTAAATTATATAGAAGTACAGACAACATGAAAGATTAAAAAAAACGTAATAATTTTCTGAACTTGTTATCATGAAGTAAATTTTATATAATTTGCGTTCAATCTGTTATTTTATTTTTTTTTTTAATTCTCTCTCGCAATCCGCGTATAACTATTTACATGTAGTTTCGTAAAACTGCACGACATGTTGATTTTCTGAGTTTAAAGTCAGTTTTGATCCCGTGTCTATCTCGGATGTATCTCGAAAAGCAATCCGTTTTATATATCGATACATGCTATGTATCATTCACCGCGATACATAACTTATGAGGAAATAGAGTTTCGCATAGTATTCCGCCTGGACAAAGGATATCTCTCCTATCTATATTTTTCAAAAGATCAGATTTAAACTACGATCTACTACTGTGTCTCGAATTCAGCAAAATCTTAGCAAGTTTCTGCTCTGAAAACTTCGAAACGAAACTATTTTATATCATTGGACCCGAAATATTTTGGCATTCACATATCCCTTCGAATTTTGTACAAAACGATAAAGTTTTCTCGCAAAGTTCTGCATATAAATGATGACGTGTGTGGTATTTTACATATCAAAAAAACTGTCAACATGTATATACAAGAACAACGACACAGAGTTTGCAAGTTATTTACAATTATTATTATTATTTATTATTTATAGTTAGCTTAAAATATTAAAAGTTAAATTAATAGTCAGATATTTATTACACGTAATGTAACAATTAAATATTAATCCTGTATTGCGTTGTTTACATATTTATTTACATAAACATTGAATTTACATTAATTTAATGATTTGTAGAAATAATGTGTGCGCAATTGAAAGCATTGAACATCAAGTTCCTTCACAAATATATATCCATTGAACATTTCGCATAACTTACAACTATCGATCATGTCACAAAAGACAAAACCAACACACAAACCTGGCTCGGTGTATTATAGTCGAGGAATATTGTTCACGCAAAAAAGGAACACACACACACAGAGACACGCGTATAAGAGACGTTAGGCAACATAAGAAAATCAATAAGAGGATATGAATATACGCAGTACATTATCCTAAAATTACGAGGGATCGGTTAAATCGCCTCGATACAATTTGAAATTATGGCAGACGTTGGCGGCTTAGCTCTGCCGTACACGGATGTATGTGCACATATGTGCATACACACATGTGCCCTAGTTGTTCTCTTTTTCCTCGCCAAAGAGGATAAGCCGGGACACCCAACCCTCTTGCGTTCCCTCTCCCATCTGTGTATCCAGCCAAGCCCGTATTCTGGAGGAAGGGGGTGATAGGGGTGAACGACGCGGACTGGGCGTCAGCGGGAAGAAACTGGAAGTTAAAACGTCGGGAGCCGTAAATTCCGTCGCTCTAAGGCCGAGAAATCGAAAACTATTTCGCCACGCCCCATAGATTACATTGTGAAACTCGAGGCACACGCGAGCGGCCGAGAAAGAGAAAAACAAGCAGAGTGTGAGAAAGAGAGAGAGGAGTGAGGGATCGAAGTTGGTACCGCTTCTCTCTCGGAGGTGGGAAACGAACGCAAATAAACGACCGGCCGGAAACTTATTGGTGACCGTCCTCTCGACGTTGCTCTCCTTGTAGCAGCCGCCGCGTCTAACTCGCACTTTATTAAGTGCGACACCTCTTACTTTCCACGCAGGTGGGAAAGCGGAATGGGCGAGCTTTCTTCGAAAGTCGATGCATCACCGTGCTCTATTTTCCCGGGGGAATCCATCGGAAGAGGTGTGCGCGCGCGATTGACCGGCGACGAACTCTCCGAAACTTCCGCGCTTGAAACTGTTATAACGAAGTCCCGCCGAATTCATTCCGTTTGAGGAAAAGGGGTGGGAAGAGTGACAATTGAAATCACTATTGATTGTCAATACAGATACGAAGAATTGTTTTGCGAACGCTATAACTATATCTAAATAAAACAAAAAAATAAATAAATAAAACTAACTTTTAGCTTTCTACAAAAATAAATTAAAATTAATCAAATTAGTGAGCTTTATTGGTTTTTTTTTTTTTAATCTCTCGTAATGTTTTGTCAGTTCGTACACATAATCTTATTAGACTTAACGTTCGATTTTGAACTTTATTGTATTTTATCGTAGCCGTTAAAAAAATATATTTGTTACAAATATAGAGTTAGTAGGTGGAGACACTATATCTGATGGTATCGTGTCGACGCTCTCTTAGTTATTCTCAACATGCATCGACGTAACTTTATCCTCGATAACGAGAACGATGCGATAACATGAACGGACGAGAAGCAACTATCTGGTTGGATGAAAATTTCATTTGTAACCTCTAACCATGCTTAACTAACTGAAGCAACTAACAAAGCTTTGCAGTCGAAATGAGTTTTATCACGATACAGACAAGTGACGTATGTATATTTCACAAATTAGGAAATTAGAGTTTCTAAACGACAAGTAAAATTTACACATCGACAGAAGAAAAAGTGTGTGTTCTGTATAAAGAATTATTAACAAACTTATGAACAAATAATTGAACTATTGACGTAAAAATAATTATAATAAATAATTAAACTATTAATGTTGAAAAAAAATTAAACTATTAATGTGTTAATAATTAAATTATTAAAAAATAATTAAACTAACACACACAGCTATATTAATATATGCGTATATGGCGTATACGATATAATTTTTTTATATTTAGTTTTTTTATATTTTACTACCAATCAATTTTTGTTTGCATTTTTTGCTTATCTATTTATGACTGTTTATATTTATCTAATTTGAAGTTGATTGAAGTTGCATTCGAGGCAACGTAGCACGACATTTAGCACGGAAAAAGCCATTCTCTTTCTCTCTCTCTTTTTCTTTTTTGATATAAAACGTGCGTGTGCTATTTACTCAAAATCGATACGATATTGTTCACGAGAAACGTCGTAATGACCAAATGACGCGATCGCTCAGATAGCATAGATCGTACGCGAAAGTATAACGTCAGGCCGCGACCGGTGAAAAATCACGTTATTATCTGGCTAGAGCGGTGAAACAGCGGCTATGCGTGCGCGCTGTGACAAATCGCGGTATCGTAAAACGAACGAGAACCCGCCCGTTATCTTGACAAGCCTATCGGCTATGTCTATTCCGGAAAATTGAATTTGAAGCTTAAGACTATAAAGACTCCTGAGAATCTAATCGAGCTTACGTGACGATCAAAAATACGTTCTGTTTTCAAATGTCGATTCTAGTCCATTTATTATGGGAATACATATATATTTGCGCATGTGATTTCGCTGAAATGGCTTCCAATAACAGAGTAGTGTTGTTCGAGAGAAAGAAAGAGAGAGAGAGAGAGAGAGAGAAGACGGAATTATTCACGAGAAGCTCTTTATATATTACTCGAATCTAGAAAGCGATGTTTATTTTGACGAATATATATTGAAAGCTTTGAATGAGGTAAATGTCGCAATAAGTTCTCACACACTGACGATGAAGTAGCTGGGGAGAAAAGAAACTACCGTCATTCTTTTGAGATATATACCGCCACCTGTAGAATACGTATTTCATGAGTGTACGTACAATCTTCGAAAGATCTTGAAACTTTTTCTTGAGACTATCATGTCGCAAGAATTTAGAAGTACGTGTGTTTGTAAAGAGTCTTGTGGCCAGACTTGGCGACGTTTACGCGAACGAAAGTTAAATGGCTTCTGCCGCAATTGAGTTCTCAATTTAGATAAAAATTATGCTTGCACGTAACAAGTTGGCAACTTAGTAGCCGGGAAACGTTCACATTTTCTTTTCTGCTGTGTTTCGTAAATTCCCGCACCTCAGAACTTCCTCAGCGCGCGCGGTTAATTTATGGATTCTTCTGTAACGCGCGCGAGAAGAAGCGCGCATTCGAAAGTTTCTTCGAGTCCAAAATTATGCAATAATTATGCGTTGATTAAAGAAGATCCACGTTGTTACAGCTCTCTCGGCCATTGCAGTCATATACGCGCGAACACTAACGAAGACGTTGCTCCGGGAACAAGGTACAGCAATTTCTCGCGGAGTGCACTCATTATCTCCAGGCACTTTATTTCGCGTTTAATTAGCAAACAAGAACGTCAAAAGAAATTCTAACGAACGCAGGATAAATTGAGTTTGAAAATTTTATGTATATATAAAATATTGAAAGATTCTTTTACGGTTTGCGTTTATTCATTGATTAAACTTTCTATCTTCGAATTATTATCAAGATCACAGATATAGAAACAGATTTATATAAAATATTTATCTGAAAATTGCTCGATGTAAGTCGGTTTAGTAGTAATAAAAGTATCCATTACAAGATAAGGCAAATGATAAACGAGCAGAAGCTTCGCTCCTTTGCGAGAAAACTGCTTTCTCCGAGAGATATTTACTTCCGCTTGCGCAATACATTTTGCAAATCGTTAGTTTGCAACAAGAATCTCGAAAAGATCGGATAACTTTCGCGGCGCCGCTTCATCATGAAGCAGATACAGCAGATGAGAAGAGCGCAAAAGCACGACGTTGATGACGCGGATCCGCTAAATAGGTCTATTAAACGAGCTCGAGCGTAACGAGGTGGAGGGAAGTGAAATAAGTTAAATAATACGAACATATGATGTTGTCGTCTGTCTGCAATATCGTGGCAACGCGTCGTCGTACACGTGAGAAGCAGCTGACCGTAAAAGACAATAACGGATATCAACGTGTGTACGTCATCGCGAATAATATCGGCGCAAGTCGGACGCGAGGTACTATTAGAGGCACGGAAAGCACATGTAAGGGAATAGAACATGTAAAAATGTGTTTTTAATTCTACAACTTTTAAGAAAATATAAAATAAAAATGAAATTCAGCTTGCTCGTTAATTATTAATATAAGGCATTCTAAAAAGCTACATTTGCTTTGTTTTATCGAGCTTGTCTTTTTTAATATTATGTTTCTTGTAATAATCAACTGAAGAATGTAGGCCACATTAAAAATATTCAGGTTATTTCAGGATCCGCACAGTAACAAGCACTGCACAAAGGAAGGAATGAGAGCAGATCCTCTCTTCCTTCCGACAAGGTATATTTCTCCTTTGTTTACGAGCAGAATCGCGAAAGGATCAAATAACTTTCTCCTCGGATACCTCGTCAAGTCGCTCGTAGTGATCAGGAAAAAGCACAGACGACTGGCAATCCGCTAGGTTAAATTCTCTACCGGAGAGAAAATAAAAACTCTCGAAATGATGGAAAAAGAAAGAGAAAGAAAGACGTGCACGGCACTGTCGACTCCGCGTATCGCGATAATGATATTGCAGTTTTGTTATAAATTCTGTCTTCTCTAAGACGTGTATCACGTAATTATGTTATCGTTGATAAAACATCGTAACGCATTTTTCGTCTTTTGTGTGTTCGCAAATATACGAACAATACTTTTGCGAGTTTTCACACTCCTGAGAACTCCCTCTTTGGAAGAGTATAACAAGCGAAAATCTCTCCCCCTATATACAGCGAGATCGCGCGAACAGGAAAAATATTTTTCAACAAGAAAAATTACTTTCCTTTACATCGCTTTCTCGCTTACATCGGCTCTTCAAGATTGAATAGCGGTCTCGCAGATCAATATTGTGTCTTGAGAGCTAGGTGTGTCCCATTACTATACGTTTGAACGAGATTCCATTTTCATTCGGGAAGATCGTCGATTTCTGCGGCGCGCAGCGATAGCTATGTGGGTAGGTATGTCGCGCCGCTCGTCAAGTATGCAAAACTATCAGTTGCACACGATTTAAAATGGAAATCGAAGAATACCGGGCCGATCTATGATTGAGTCCGCAACGCTGTTGGAACAGGATCCTTCTCGCGCATTTTCCGCCTTGTCAATACGAGAATCTCGTATGCCATTTCCCTCGCAGCAGGTTTGAAGCTTTTTTTTTTTTTTTTTTTTTTTTTTTTTTTTTTTTTTTTTTTTTTT
>QVOA01019631.1:0-12797 GCA_014825685.1 Pseudomyrmex cubaensis | reverse complement strand
CTACAGAGTCAGGACCATCGCTTTCCGCGCGCTCATTGGCTCACATTTATTAATTAATATCTCATTAACTATTGCGAATTTCGCAAAATCTATCTCTATACTTCGGATGTGTCAAAATTTCACGGACACCCTGTATATGTACTGTAGACTGTATAAAAATATATAATTTTTATATTTTATATTACATATTAATAATCAAGAGTTAAAAGTCTCTATGTTTATAAATCTAGGCAGAATTCACTGAATTTTTAGTCCGATCTTGTGGGAGCTCTTGTATGAATAGTATTACTAGTCTTGTATAGATACACTTGTGCTAAAATAGCAATGTCAATTGTGACCTGAAGAGCGCCACACACTTGAAATTGCACTGGGGTATTTCTTAACACAAAGTAGCATGTTTTAAAAATATCTCCTATAGTCCACATAGCTACCATAGCTATACTGAAAATAAAACAAAAACAGAATAATGCTTGATTTCTGAGATAAAAATATATGCATGTTTTACACATCAACATTATTATAATAACATATTAATAGCTTTAAAGTTTTTGAATGTTTCATCTCAATCATGTTCGTATAGTTGATACCTCATTCCTATAGTTGATTTGTTAGACATATTACGCAAAAATTGCGGAACTCCCAGCATAGCTTCTACTAACACTGCTAGAAATCCAACAATTTCAATAAATATTGGTATATCTACAAGTAAATATGTTAATAAACTTCCTACAGCAGTAAATATAATCATGAAACTCAGGTAAGACTTGAAGTCTGTCCATTTCCAGAAAAATCTAGCATCACAATCTAAGAAAAACAAAAATAAGAAAAATATAGGTATGTTTAATCTCTTTCACTTTGTTTTTTCTTAGAAAAATATGTAATTAAACTAACCTGTAAGTACATGCTCTTTTCCTTTGATTATCTGAGTTCTGTTTTGTATATTGATACAAAGCTTAATCATAACAAACATTGTCACAATCATAAGTATACTTTGCAACAAAAGTGGAAGCTCATAGCGTTTGCCAAACCTGTAAAATTAAGTCTTTGAACATACGTTCTAAATTCTAAGTCAAAATATACATACAGGTGTGCTTTTTAGATACAAACCAAAATAGTATACGGAGGATATTGGCGATCAGAAGAGTAAGACAGACATAGAGAGAGAATCCTTCCGCATCTTCTTTTCTTTTGATCTCTTTGTATTGCGGCACGTACGGTATAATCGCACCGAAAATCATCGCGCCTGACGCAAACCAACCGATTACATTTTTTAGGTTGAGCTCGTACGAATCATTCATTGTGACGAGTCTTTAATTCTTAGCATATTAGCGGCACCCCTAACTTTATATTTTACATTACAAAAAAATGATATCTTATTATAAGGAAATGTGTGAAATTTGCATGCGCGTGTGAATATTGCGACTATAAAATTAATCACGCGTTACATTTTTAGGTTATAAATCGATTCTCTACGGTACTATTCGTCACACCGTCAACGATACAGATACATGTCGCGCGTACTTATCTCTATGTCTGATCTGATTTTACGTTGAAAAAGGATATACCGGATCTTATGGCAATGTGTCATAATAAATACTAAAGCATCGGAAGAAGGATCTCAGAAATTCTGTTTTTGCTGCATTTGCATACTTTTTCATCCAATTATTTCTGAGATTCTGACTCCGTCTCTCACGACGAGAAATATTCTACAGTGCAGAATTCTACCAAGTCGCCGATTGCAGTTGATAGAGGTCTCTCATCATCGCAAAGCAAGAATGAAGATCGCTGAAAAATCATAATTATTGATATTATTTATAGAATCATACAAAAAATATACGTATATACAGAAAATATTATACAGAAAATATTATATGTGTTGTACATTTATTTAAAAACATTAGAATAATTATATAAAGTAAAAATTCAAAGATTTATCATATCGAGATGCACATTTATGTATGGTTGATAACATCAGCATTCGATTATCATTTGAATTATCTTCAGAACCAGCTCGATCGTTCGCAAATATCATCGAATTATTACGTTGAATTTTTAAACAATATTTTTTACAAAACATATCGATTATAAAACATACGCGAGGTACAGTACTCAATGCGCAGCAGTAAGAATAATCGAGTACGATTCGTATTGCCGCTGTAAACAGCGCTTATGATACATGTATAGTTCTTGCATGTATAATGATTGATCTTTATAGCAGCGCTTGACTAACAGATAACGAATACATACACATCGGTTTGGTTTATCGCGCTTAATTAGCACATTCTCGCTCGCGCCAAGCGAGCTAATAAATGTGTTTGAACATCCTCTCTCGGCCGACCAATTTCGATTCATCAACAGGTTGACCTGAACGACCCTGAGTGTCGGTCGCGGTTAAACGAATTAATTTGTTTTGCCACCCGCCGCAACGAAGTAAGGTCCGCGAGTAATTAAGTATGCTTATTGAATTAGCCAGAAAATAGAAGAAAGTCGTGTCGCATTAATCACATATAAAACTACAAATTATAACAATCTAACAATATTTGTAATGCGGATTAAACGAATAAAGGTAAACTGTGTTGTGCTTTTAAGTAAACAGAGATATTTTCAAAGTAGAAATAATTTATATATTTTCTCGTATTTGGATATCACATACACAGATGCTGTGGACAGTCATAACATTATGGCTGTATACTGGAATAGCTAATGCACGTACAGATGAAGACCAGTGGAATACAAGTGAGATTTCAAATTCTCTTTCAGAACGCTGTTTTTATAGACCGTCAACAGACTGTCCTCAATTAGAACCAAAGTCTAATGAATGCGGTGCTTGTCAGCGAATCAAGTTTAACCAGGGTTATGCTGCACTCTGTTGTAATACAAATATGTCGGCTCTAGAAAGTGATCTTTCTTGCATAGGTAAGCATTGTAAATTGTATACACGAAACTTTTGAAACATTAATCAGACAATATAAATTTAAATTGCAAATTTATTTTATTGTTATCTTACTTTAGGATTTCCGCATGCAAATATAAGTTACATACATATACGTAATGCAACTTTGGATGTGTTCAATGCAAGCGAAACTCGGTGGAGAATGCTGACTTCTCTGGCTATAACCGACGGCAGAATTAATCGGGTAAAGGGACAATTTCTCAGAATGACTCCTACTCAATGCTTGAATTTATCAAACAACGCCCTGATCGAAGTAGAGAGTAACTCGCTGATACGATTATCGCAACTTACTACATTGGATCTATCTTATAATAATCTCACTAATCTTCCAACTTTAAATACCATAAACAATCGGGAATTTTGGTTGGACATTTCAGGTAAACAAAATCGCATTTAATGCAACCTGTATTGTTATCTTGATCAAATCTAGACTTGTTAACATTATCGTTGTCTTTTTATTTCTGTAGGAACAAACACACTTTTGTGTCAAGATATATATCAATATATCAACAAACCGGCAGAAAAGCAAATCACTTTTAATCGCGAAAACGACACTGTGTGTTCCGCCGTGGCGACGTGGCATTGGTTCAACACCACTGAACAAGTGCCTCTCAAACAAGTTATTTATCTCAGTTTGGTACGTCTTAAAAGCATACCGATACCGTATGCAATTTTATGCGAAATAATGAGGATTAGATGTAACCTCTAGCTGCAAACGGAATGTCCAAAAGGCGATGGTTGGCAATGTCAATGCGCCATCAAGAGACTTGATATTATCGAAGGCAAGCCACCGACTCACGCTGTGAACGTAGATTGCAGCGGCATGCAGTTAACGGAATTACCTAAGAAGTTGCCGCAAAATACTATATCGCTCAATGTTTCCTGCAATAATGTATGCGAGACGTTAGCAAAATTCTATATTACAATCAATAATCAATTAAACTCTTGTATAATATGAATATCTTCCGAATTGTGTTTTTAGATTACAGTTTTAGATGATCTAAGCACCAATTTATATTATGAAGATCTACGAGAATTTTATGCGGATTATAATAACATTTCTTCAATAAACAAACTGGAGGGCTCTAAATTTCTGGACAATTATGCTCTTCTGAGCTTACGGTACAATAAAATTACATCAGTAAGTAAAATGCATTATATTTAGTTCTTTGATGTGACACTATCAAGCATTTACACAAATATTAAATGCAGCAATATATATTTAGCTGCCAACATATATATTAAGTCCAAGTGCGCATAATAAAAATTTCTTGAGCTCGAGAAACTTAGTTAAGCTAGGAGGCAACAAGTTACATTGTGACTGCAATACAGCCAAGTATTTAAAGGTACGAGAAATGTGAAAAATAACTTTCGAAAATTCTTACATAAAAATTCAACAAGTACATGTAAAGTGAAGGTTTTTTTCGCTCTAGGCGTGGTTACAAACGCGAATATTGGACGCCGACGAAGTAATGTGCGGAAACGTGAAGGAAAAAGTAATAGACTTGGAACCGTCGAAGATGTGCATATATCCAGGAGACTGGACAGATTATATATATTATATTATTGCTATTGAAGTAACACTTCTGATAGGTATGATAGCTAAAGTGTCGTACGATTATTGGGTGTTTAAGACAACGGGATATCTTCCATGGCCGGGAAATCTAATGCCAAAATTACCATGTGACTGCTTGTGTGATACATAATAAATCGCGCGAACTCGAATATTTTTTATGACAATAAACATACAATATAAATCATCCCCCTAATATGCTGAGAATATGTAACGACTTAGACTGATGTATGGACTAACCGAATAGATCTACAAAGCTATAAATGCAAAGAAGAAGAAGAAGATGCAATATAAATCAAGATATTTTTATTAGAATATACTGTCTTGTATGTATGTACTGTGTCTATATGTATGTATAATGATGTTTGGTCAATTAACTCGGTATTATAACGCACGATATTTCCAGTTCTTCTATTCAGAAACATAAAAATAAAAAGTTCAAAGTATCTATGTATACAAGTCCATGACGAAGAAGATTTATATTTATATACATATAATTTGTATTGAGAAGAAACGTGTGATAAGTTTATGTGATTGTATTATATAATCATAGGGTGTATTTTAATAAATTATTTACACTTTAACTTCTTTTATATAAAATGCTTTTTTAATATTGCATAATGTCTCTTATTCTACAGCAGATCTTTTTACATCGTTTAACAAAAATTTTCTTTTTACATCGTTTAACAAAAAACTTATACTATTAGTTGCAATTAGTTGTTTACTTACGTTTCTGCTTCTTTATTCGACTCTGGATTTCCAATTTGTGTTTTCCGCTTTCCGTATGATCTGTCTGGAAAACACGTTCAAATAAGAAGACCGCCGCTTTCATACAGATCAGCATGATTATATTCTATTTCTCTGATAATCTATGCACTGCCAGTAGGTTACTCAAAAATAACGCTTTGTCACTATACATTATCAGACAAATGCTAATGGCTTGGTTCTTTATACTTTACGCAAATATATTCGTGAGGTTTCTATTGTTATACAATACCATGTACATTACATTATGAAAGTCAAAAGAAAAAAATTTATTTATTTTATTTTTATGTTTGGTAAGTAATCCATTAACAATGTGGATAAAAGAAAAAGTTATTTAAAAAACTAAAATAAAATTTAAATAAGGCTTATATATACATACATGTATGCTTCAAATTTGGAGTACGAAGAATGGCATATGGATATTGACGGTTCCACTATGTAAAGTCGTAACATCGAACCAAAATCAAATTTGGAGCGCTGTCATATCGCAGCGCATGCTCTCATTGCCTAGTCTACCGTAATGAGACTTTCTAACCTAACAACTTCTCAATTTTAACAATTAATTTATCGGCTCAGAAAGCCAAGCACTTTCAGTTTCTCAAACCTTCCGTTTTGTATAAAAATACATTGAATGACTATAATTTTGTCAAGATTTGACTACAATCAAATCTCTACATAAGAGTTTGAGATTTCGATGTTCTTACCATCTCGGATTAAATTTAGTGATTGGCCAATTAGTGTCGACGGTGATTGGTCGATTTTATAAACCGACTAATGCGACTGGTCAATTCTATCGCAAAACTCGATCATCTTGTGCGTTTTCATTTGTTTATTTTTAAAGAAACTAACTGTCTCGTGCTCTGTGGCCAATGTAAAGCAAGATATAACGCATTGATTTCCAAAGGAAATCTTCGAACGCGCCCAAAGGATGAAGGAAAGATGGTGACGAATTCGTCAAGTTGTTTGAGCACATTCTGAATATTTCACAGTAATATTATTCTGAAAAAAAAATCGCGTGTTCCACATAATAAACACTCAAGTTGATTGATACAATTGCAAACAATCGCTACGTTATCCTGGTGTGTCATCGTGAATATTTTGGTACGTTTTTTTTTGTCTCAAAGCTTTGTCGCTAAACTGGTTGTATTACAACGTAACCAGGAAATCCGATCAGAGAAGACCAGACGATCAGACGTTTCTCGTTGAATTTTACAGAGATAGTTTTAATAAAAACGATCGTGGCCGAGATATTCTCGCCACAATGATCTCGATAATTTCATCCAAGTTGTGTCGATGATTACGGCAACAGAATAGTGTGTGATATCACTCGAATAGGTGACGTCGCGACGTTTGATTTTGAAGGTTACTTTAACTGACAAGTTTGTTACTGCTCCTCCACAGGCCTGAACAACTTGTATTGTACTGTGACTCGTCGCAGCATATTGACAAGAAGTTATCATGGCTTCGGGAATACTGCAGGCAAGTTTGCAGAATTTATGGATTGTTTGTATGTTTTTATCAGTGAAATAAAAGTGTGTTGATTGACATTTGAAAAAACTGTGATAAATTTAAACAGAATAATTGACACAATTTTCATTTTTAGAAAGCCATAGACCTTGTAACAAAAGCTACAGAGGAAGACCGCAATAAAAACTATGAAGAAGCCCTTAGGTTATATGAACATGCTGTTGAATATTTCCTGCATTCAATAAAATGTATGTATTTTACAAGTGCTTAATAGTATTTAGTATTATGTAATAAATGTTCTAATGTACAAAACTGTATGTAAAATGACATTTATTCTATCGTTTACTGATTGATCTGATTGTATATTTAGAAAATTAATATAAAATTAATATATTGTTGTTATTGATAATTTTAGATGAAACTCATGGAGATAGAGCTAAAGAAAGTATAAGAGCAAAATGTATGCAGTATTTAGAAAGAGCAGAAAAATTGAAAGCCTATTTGAAGAAAAGTAAGAAAAAGCCAGTCAAAGCTGGAGAAGATAATTCTAAGAGTGAAGATAAGAAGAGTGACAGTGGTGATAGTGACACTGATAGTGACCCTGAAAAGAAAAAATTGCAGAGTAAGTTGGAAGGTGCTATAATCATTGAAAAACCAGATGTTAAATGGAGTGATGTAGCTGGTCTTGATGGAGCTAAAGAAGCTTTAAAAGAAGCTGTTATTCTACCAATTCGTTTCCCTCATCTCTTTACTGGTAAACGAATACCTTGGAAAGGTATTCTACTATTTGGGGTAAGCAGTCTAAAATTAAAAAAATTGAGTCATTTGTGGTTTATATGTGTTACATAAAAAAACAATGTTTTTATTTATATGTAATAAACTTGGCTTATATCGGTTTTAGCCACCAGGTACTGGTAAATCGTACTTGGCAAAGGCAGTGGCAACTGAAGCTAATAATTCTACCTTCTTTTCTGTATCGTCGTCGGATCTAGTAAGCAAATGGTTAGGAGAATCGGAAAAACTTGTAAAAAATTTGTTTGAATTAGCGCGACAACACAAACCTAGCATTATATTTATTGATGAGATAGATTCGCTGTGCTCATCACGTTCTGATAATGAATCAGAATCTGCAAGAAGAATAAAAACAGAATTTCTTGTTCAAATGCAAGGTATGAAAGGATCTCCACAGCGAACGCACAGTTTACGAAACGTTAATGATTTTGCTTGTGTCAACAGGCGTAGGATCCGATAATGACGGCATACTCGTGCTAGGAGCGACAAATATACCTTGGGTTTTGGATTCTGCAATCAGACGAAGATTCGAAAAAAGAATCTACATTCCTTTGCCCGATGAACAGGCGCGCGCCGTTATGTTCAAACTCCATCTGGGTAATACGTCACATTGTTTAACAGAGGAAGATTTTAAGAAATTAGCGGCGGCTACCGAAGGGTATTCGGGAGCCGACATAAGCATCATCGTACGGGACGCTTTGATGCAACCAGTTCGACAAGTACAAACAGCAACGCATTTCAAGCGTGTCAGAGGACCGTCACCGAAAGATCCTTCCGTTATCGTTGACGATTTACTTACTCCATGTTCTCCTGGTGATCCAGCTGCTATCGAAATGAGTTGGATGGAAGTAGACGGTGACAAATTGTACGAACCGCCAGTTACCATGGTGAGATTTTGACAAAATTTTATTCTCACTTATTTTTATTTGTATATGTTCACAAAATGTGCGTAATCTTTTATTAACATTTTAGAAAGATATGTTGAAATCGCTATCAACTACCCGTCCTACAGTGAACGAAGAAGATATGACAAAATTAGAGAAATTTAAAGAAGATTTCGGACAAGAAGGTTGAAAAGTTCTTTTAATTCAACCGTTATGTTAGTTGTACATGCTTGCCTTACTTCTCTTACAATAACACTCGATCAACGGTATCTGTATAAATATAATCGGAAACGAGTTTACTTTTCTCGTCTCCTTTTTAGCTCTCATCTTTGTTAAGCGCAACATGCAATATTGGATACAATTTCGTATCCGTAAGCTTATCGCTTAATTTACTTAGCGAAAATAGTGCGTATACAAAACTCACGAATAAATTATATATTTTGAGATAAAGAATTCTTAAACTTACCGAACACAGACAAGAGGTAGAAATTATTTTTTATTGTAAGGTGCAAGGCAAAGAAAAGCCTATATTGGTGATGTCTATACAAAATATACACGCGCACGCACACACATACATATACAGGGTGTCTCGTAATTGCCGTACAATTTCTCGTAGGCAGGTAGAGAGGGTTATATTGAATCGAAAAGCTCTATATCACTTTGCGAGATTTGCAATAATTACCGAGATCTTAATTAAAAGATCTGCGAATGAGCGTATATCTGTCTTAAGCGCGTGAGACAGCCCAACGCGCTTCACGCGTTCACGGTGTTATCCGTAGCAATGTATGGGAGGAGCTAATACAGCATGTACTATAACATATACAAAAAATTCGACTCGCAGTGGTCTCGCGGCTTGAGTGTGAGGGCTGCGAGTGGAGGGTACCGAGTTCGAATCCACACCGTCATATTTTTCCAGACCGGTCTTTCAAGTCGAGTTTATCGATTGAAAAGCGAACTGAATCGGATTTCCAAATCAGCTTTTGAATGGATTGTGGATATAGAAGTGTATAGAAAAATATTGTAATCCTGAGGGGAATCAATTAAACTTCCTTTATCCTATAACATAATAAAAGGTAGCCGCGCGAAACGCGTCGAGCTGTCTTACGCGCGTAATGCCCGATGCTTATTCGCGGATCTTTGTTAATTAAGATCTCGGTAATTATTGCAAATTTCGCAAAATGGTAAAGGACTTTTCGACTCTATAATTCTCTCTACCTGCCTACGAGAGATTGTACGGCAATTATGGGACATCCTGTATATATATAAAATATAAACCGTTTAGTGCGTCAGTATATATAATCTATATATATATATACATATATCTAACAAATTATAAATCTCTAGATTTTATAGTTATATTTCTTAAATTACTTTTGATCATGATTTTAATCGCTCTTGTGTAACTAAAGATTTTTAATTCGAGCGGGATTCTAATGCAGCAGTTGCTCCTAAAGGAATCGAATTTGATGGCTAGCTATAATTCAAGAAATTTTTCGCTAACCAAAATCGATGAAGTATATATATAACAAGTGTTTTTAATATTACATATATATGTATATGTGTATGTATGTATGTGTGCGTGCGCGCGCACGCGCGTGTGCGTATATATATGTATATATGATTCACACTCTCTCTCTCTCTCACACACACACACACACACAAACAAACAAACACACGCACACGTGTACACATACATATACATATATTACCAATATATCTTGGACTCTGTTTTCCACATGTAAATTGTTTTTATTGTTAATTAAATAAATAACAAGCTGTGTATATTGATATACAAATAGATAAATTTTGCGGTGTTGAAAAGTAGCAAAGAAGTCTTATGAGGTACCGCTTCAGGAAGGACAGTGTCTTAGAAATTCTGAATCCATGTACACAACAGTTACGGTGATGTCGTCGCGAAATATTCGCACCACTTCGGTTGGCAGAGTCAATAATTGCGACAACTTTGCGTGATCTATTCCGTATTCCGTGCCGCCTAGAGCATTCCTCAACAAATGTGTTGCCGCGTTGTTGTCGAGGGGTTTCTTCTTCAGACCTTCTTTACGTTGCAGCAACATCTCATTTATGTCTGACAATTTCATATTCTTACGAGGTAATCTCAGCGGACTGAGAGTGACTTTGCCGCTCATATGTTCACCTATCAAGCGTACAGCTTGCAACGGCGAAATAAGATCCCACAATCCATCACTACCTATTATGAGAAACTTGTCTCTAGGCGTTAGTCTGTGATATCTGACTTCAGGGTTGGCTGTCAAGTACGGCGGTGAGTGATAATTCGGAGGAATTGCTGTTTCGCCAAGAAATGGTACTACGACTTTTTTCATGATGTCTTTACTCCATTTGTACCGAAAATCACCAAGCGATCGAAGCGGCGCCAATTGTCCGAGTAATCTCTCCATTTTAATCACAGTCGATCTCTCATTTGGCGGATGTTCTAATAAGATTCTGTCTACTTCTGCACGATTATCAGCGTTGTGTTCCACTGTCATCAACTTGGCAGACCACCCATCATTTTCTACATGAGAATACAAGACTACTATTTAATATGTTGATTGTCTTAAATAAATTATAACTTCCTGATGTTACATAAAGAAAGAGAAATAAACAAAAGATAAATAACAGAAGAGAAGCTACATACCAGAAAGCACTCCCAAGACAGCTTTACAGTCACCAACACCAGCGACATGGAGATGAGGGCCATCTATATGTGCCACAGCAGCCACTGTACCTGACATTGCGACAGCAAGAGTTCTTGCAGCATCTTTTTTATTTAGTTGCAATAGAGCTTCATTTGATAAGTCATTATCCAATCTGAGAAATGCATTTTCCAAAGCTTTTTCCATTTGAAACTCCTTTCCGGTATCCTCTGATTGCACTAAGTCTTTTATGAAATTTAAAAAACTAGCTTGATAAAGATCTTTGATCTCAGCTACAAATTCTACTTTATCATTGAAGGTTTGAACTAAGTCTAACTTCTTATCAGATTGAACTGCAGTCAAATATTCTTGTAGTATTTTTGGTGGCAACAAACATGCTGATATATAGTGAAACAGTCTTTTTGATACTACTTGCGCACACGCACCACCACCATGACCATCAAAAACTCCCAATAATATACCTATAAATAAGAGATTTAAAACATAGCTAGTCACAACATATATATATATAGTGTATATTTACATAAAATCAGATTATCTAAAATCTGCAAATATTGTCAACACTTGATACTAAAATTATATATTTGCAATATCTATGAAATTTATATTGTACTTTAACAGCTAAACAAAATTAATCACATACTTCTTATCATACCTTTAGTCAGCAAACACTGAGCCTCTGATCGTGTATCTTCTATAGGATTATTAGATGCCAATTGATTTGAATCATAATATTTTACCGAACCTGTGCCAGAAAATTCTTTGGTATATTCATTGGCTTGCAACACACTTGTGACCTACAACAAAATATAACTTTATATAACTCATGCACAAAACAAGGAAAAGGTAAACGTAATTCAAAAATGTGCACCTCCTGCGGTGTGAGCCGTGGCAGTGCCGCGTAAAGTCGTCGGAAGGTCTTATTGCCGCGAGGTTCACTTTTTCTGGCATGTCGGAAACTTTTAGCGAAGTTGTAGCTAACTTTTTGCAAGACCATCCTATTCTCAAACATTGCACTTTTTTGTTACCTCAATAACATTCTTTTCTTCCTCTGCTTTTCCAACACATTTTCACTTTTCTTTGCGGAGGTTATAAAAATATACGTTAAGATAAAATTGTAATGCAATTTCTAAACTTGATGTTACACAAAAATTTCGTTTTTCTTATCGTGAGATTCTTCTAATATGTAATATCTTGTTTAATATTATTCAAAATAATATAATAAAGCATTCTAATATATAAAGCGTTCATGCTACAGATTGTGTAAAATCAAAATCAAACGCATACTATTGGTAATGATTCAATAAAGAGAATAATTTATAGGATACATCAGAATAGCTCCTAGAAGTCGATTCTGAGGTCTGTTTTTTTCCCTGAACTGGCTGCACTAGTTCAGAGTCTATCTTTTTCCTTCTAATATGTGTAACAAAAAATAAACTCTGAACTAATGCAGCCAGTTCAGGAAAAAAAACAGACCTCTGTATTAAGCAATGTAGTGAAAATTGTTGGAAATAATTGTTAAATCCGCGTTACATTCTAGTTATATCATATACTTAGTTTAAGTGCTGTTAGTACAGAAGGTGCAAATACGGGAGCGCTCAGATAGATGCGTCTGAGAAGCACTGCATCTCTATGTACGTTTGTCGTTGTCAACGCGTTATGTTTTTGTCCTGTCCGTTTTTTGTCTT
>QVOA01019630.1:0-23174 GCA_014825685.1 Pseudomyrmex cubaensis | reverse complement strand
TTTTAAAGTTTCAAAGAATTATTTAGAAAATTTCATAAAGTTCGTCTAAAAGTTTTAGACGTATTTTACTCAAAATGGCGATCATGTGGATTGACACGGTATTGCTTATCAGCGTCCATATATAAGTGTCCAAATATTGTAACGACACGTACTAAATTTCTTTACTGAATTTTACAACCAAAAAAAAAACGTAGATTTTCGTTACGTGTTTTGCCGGTCGTTTTCCCACGTCTGGCGCAGTTGTGAAAACGATTGCAGCGGCGATTGGAGGCGCGACGACGACGACGACGAAGACGACGTTCCCAGGATAATAAGAGGACGCGAGAAGTACGTCAAAGCCGAGTCTTCTCACGAAAGGTGAAATGCGCGTCGCATCGACAGCTAAAGGCCACGCATGACCATGCACAACATCTGAGAAATATACTCGGGAAAAAAACACGACGGGACGCGGAATCCGCGACGTCCAAGCTGCTGGCACGTCAAGCGGACGCAGCTGGATGCGATCGCGAATGCATAACTGTACACATGATTTATTTTGATCGAAAAAACCGGGGAAAGGGGTTTTCCTCGAAAGGTGGGCGAATATGAAAAGACCGCGGGGAGACAGGTCACCTCTTTCTCTAGGACCTGTTTGGTCGTTCTCTCAATGGACAATGTCCTGCTGCCGAGCTCACAAAAGGGCGACCCCGCGGGTTCTACGAGATCCTCCCACGATACGCATGTGGAGCGACGGATCGCGGGCGGGAGCGAGACGGTCGAGCGCCAACGTGCGAGCGAGACGGCCTGTACCCCATTCAGAATCCGTGAGAACCAGATTTCATATTTCTCATAACCGTCTCTGGACGTCGCCGTGTGCGCGGTACGGAACAGTTTTCTAGCGGCCCCGATCTCCCCTTTTCTGTGATACCCAATGTGGTCACTGATTTCACCCGTTTGTTCAAGACACATTCTCGTCGCCGGCTCGAGAGATCGGGAGCTGATATATTTTGGCCCGACTTGACAATGTGCTCCACTTTCCGACGAGGACGCTGTTCTTTAGGCGCTTGTTGATTTATCGGAAGCCGATGGACGAATCTAAACTGTACTTGGCGATATTATTAAATCACATTTCCTATCAACATCTCTTAATTAAATTGGCAGCCAGACACGAGATCATTCTCCCGATGTAATTTTGGATTCAAGAAAGTGTGATTAATAGTGACGCGATTATAATAGATCTGATCTCCATCTATCACTTTTAAAAACGAGGTCAATAAGGAGTTTGGCTCGTATTCTAAAATGGACGTTCGCGATTCAACCTTCTGAATATTTTTGCTTACATAATTAAAACATTTGTCTTTCGATATCAATTCAAATCTAAATGTACGAAAATTATATGCGTTATCAATTTTCTGTCATCTCCATTCGTAACTATTCGATTAAGGGTAAAATGAAATGTATATTATTAAATCAGTCTTTGTTATTTCATGCGTGTACGATTAGAATTTCGAAACATCGCGATCTTAAAGGAAAAAAGAATTTGCGCTTCGTTCAGTATGTGTATAAAAGACACCCCCTCACTCTTCAAAGTAAACGACAATGTAAAAAAAAAAAGAAAAAAAATATCGAACTTCTGTTTTGTCTGAAAAGCAAAGACCCGTTAGAGGTACCGTTCGTGATATGGAGGATATAGGGGGAACCTTTGAAAATAGGTGGGCAATGAAATTCGAGGAAACCTACGGGGAAAAAAATCGTTTCAATTGTAAGCGCGAGGTCGATGGACCTTTAGATCTCACTATTGGTCTGTCTCAAGTTTTAGCTCGCAAACGGGTTCGTTTTTCTGGTTGCTCTTGTTTTTTTTTTTTCACGACGCGCGCATGCACGCGAGATGCGACAGGGTGGAAAGGGTCCGTGAAAAAAACCGACGGACACGCACACTAAGCGCCATATTGAATCTTTTGTACGGAAATGTAGGTACGTCTCGACGTTGGACAGAACGAAACGCACGGTGGTGGAACATGTCGGGGTTAACTTGAAAAACTCTTCGATGCCGGCGAGAAAAAACTCAACGACACGAAGGGTTCTTCGCGAGCGAGAAGATCGAGAGAGAAGACAGAGAAAAATGAGAGGAGAAAAAAGAGCGAGAGAGGACGATAGGACGATATATAAAGTGGGGATCTCGTATAAAAATTGCCCCCTCCAATGCGCGTGCCGGTAGGTCCTTTCTATTCTTCTGATATCCTGTTGGGGCCCTGGCCGGCCCTATACGCGCCCCGATGCTCCAGTCAGCATCCGAGCATGGACGAAATCAGATCTCGAGCACGGCGATGAGAATCGATCCGCGTTCTCCGATAATTAAACGAAAGCGTCGTTCGCGAGAGCGGCGATTTCGCGTCGCGTTTATAGCAGGACTCAGAATCGGACCACTCATCGATCGATTTCGGCAGTGAATTAAAAATTCCTATACAGGAGTGTTCGGATATTCAAATAATAGAACAAGCAATATGGCGCACAAAGGTAATTACAGCCTCTCTTTAAAAGAGTCGGCGATGTTGATGCAAATATATCGTGTTATCTCTTATCAGCGATTTGCGCAAAGACATAAATACAGCGCTGATAATCAGATAACTCGCGACAGAGAGAGAGAGAGAGCGTATGTGTGTGTGTCACAAGAACTTGCATTGAATATGTATATTCTGAGGTACTAGGAGACTATTTGAGACGGTACAATTTCGAAAAGTGATTTTTGCATGAATCTTTTATTGCGAATCTGTCACACACAGATCTGTTTGCGTAGATTTTATTTTCATACCAGCTTATTTGGCACAGATTTCTGATCTGTTATAATTTAATTCGCGCAAGACACACAGACAACTGCACAGCTCGTAATGTAACGAACGTAATGTTACGTTAAAAAAAAAGAGAGAGAGCTTTATGTCTAAAAATGGTTTAGGTTACTTGGAAGGCGCGAGACGCCGGGCGATATACGTGACGCGCAGCGACGTTTTATTATGGATAAGACGGTGTTTGCGAGAGATCGCATCACGGATCTGTCCATCTCGCGCGCGTCGATACGGACGTGCGCCGGGAAATCTATCCGTTTTCCCCGATCGGTTTCTGTATTTCGTTGGGAGATCGTCTGCCACGTACGTACGTACGTCGCGGCGTAGCACCGTCCGAAGTTGTCTCCTCCTCTCGGTCGGCGAAGGAAATTGCCGCGACCCAATACTAATGGATAATGGAATTATTGGTTACGGTCGTAGCTCGCCCTGGGGATGATCGTAATTCAATTGCTCCGATGTGTCCTGTGGACGTTTTGACAGGACGGATGTCCTAACAAGAACACGGCCTCGGGATATTCTTCGCCTGTTTCTTTGTACAGGCGATGTGTAGCGCTTGTCTTATGGATTTGTGTCTGTGTGTCGAACGAAAAAATTTGACAAACAGCACGCTCTGTAGTAAAATAGTTGTCATTGGTAATCAAATTATGAAAGAGATCGCGTTATTAAATGCGATATCGAATTAACGACATATTCTCGCTAAAGCCAAAACTGTTTTTAATAATTTATACGCAACTAATTTGAAGAATAAGATTATCTAATATTTAATTTTTAATTCACAATACAAAATAATAATCAAGTTTATTTTCTTACCATGTTTCTTATTTTTTTCAACGTTATAAAGATAAGAAAATAGGAATAAGAAATTAAAGGAAAAGAATTCGCGACCGAATCGCCGAGAATCAATTTTCCGACCATCGTCTAGTTCATTTTATGAAAGACGTAAGACGGAAAATTAATGTGGAAAACTAATAAGCTCGAAACATTTCCCGCAGAGATTCCTATACGCGTCCTGCCCACTTATAGATGGAAATTACAAGGCAGTAGGGGCTATTGGGCCTGGTGATCGCAACATTACGGATGAATAGGTCAATTTGTAAGCAATCCAAACTTAGATTCGTTGGGAAGTATTATATTTTTACGTTATCTTTCTCCGGTTATATCCACATTCTCCCTTTTCCCTTTCCCGTATCTATACACGTAATCCTCTTGAATGCAACTCTGTCTGTTTTTATATATCATATACAGTCCGGCGTAAAACAGCATCTCAATCACGACTCAATCAGAGATGAAAGAAGTATTCTTGAAGTACGTTTGGTTTTCGGAACATGTTTTATTTAATAATAATTTTTTTTTTTTTCTATATTTGCGTTATAAAAACATTACGAAAATTTATTTTACGCGTTGCTGCACCAGAAAGGAGTAACTTTTAAAAAGATGTGGCAATAGTTTTTAGAGATTCTAAACGCGATAATCAAATCAGGGATCGCACCCGTGCAAAAAGCGGCAGTGAACGGCACCCGAAGACGGTACACGGATAAATAGGCGGGTGATTTGTGAAGTGACGAAGAGACACGTGTCTCCTCCGTCCTCCTCCTTCGCTCACCTTAAGCTTACGAGGCCGCCGAGGCACGGGTCCTCGCGCAGGGGTTGCTGCGGAGGGGCCTACGTACTGCCGACAGTTTTGGTCCAACATCTGCCCCCGAAAAAACAAAAGTCCATTGTCGCTAACGACCGGTCGCGCGTCTCTTGTTTCTAACCGAGCGCTTTTGAATCGTAGGCGAATAACGGATCTGAGAGAGGTCGGTCCATTCAGGCTACTCTCCTTCCTTTCGCTCTCGCTCAATCTCTCCTCTCCGCCTCTCCCCTTCCTCCCTCTTCGGCTCGTATCCAGCACGACGGATTTTTTTTTTCTACCGCAACAGAACCGCACAAACCAGACACGGTCCAGGCATGGTCCCTTTTTACTCGCCTTTGGGATGTTTATCGAAAACTTTATCGCATTTTTACCGTCGTTATTTCATTCCCTTTTCCGTCTTCTCGCGCGATCGATCGTCAGCGACGATCTCGGACAAGCGCGATTAAAATCTCGCGTTCCTGCGAAGAATGCGGGACGTCGTCTAGGCGCGATTGTCTTGTCCGAAACACGAGTCTCGACACTGCGAGACTCTCGGCGAACTTATCTTGCTTCCTGCCACCGTCATTCTTCCGGTGAAAAACGAGAAGTTGCACGCAGGAACAGCACGAAAAAACACCATACCTCGACCGAACCGATTCTGAATAGCAAAGGGTCGAAGAAATAGAGATTCTTATCGGAATCGTTATGCCCGGATCTATAAAAATATTTTCCGACATTTCAAAATCTATTGAAAAGTTTTTTTTTCCCGTCTTTGTAAATTACCGAAGTGTTTTTAAACCAAACACAAAAACAGAATTAAAAATGTATATCTGACGTAAGAAAAACCTGACTGCATAAATCTAATGTAAGTTCGGCCCACCGATCGGGGTGTAACTCAGACCACAAAGGGTTGAAGCGAGCGAGTTTGCGCTCTGGCCAATGGTCAAGCGAGCTCCGCCCAGAAAGAATCGAACGGTGTTGGCACGCCGACGGAAAGCGAGAAACGAATGGAGAAGAAGACGGCAACACACACACAGAGCCAGAAGTAAACAAATAGGGGCTGGTGTAAAGACTACAAAAAGAAGAACGAAACGAAAAAGGAAAGCCGAGATCTGTCGGAAGACGCGCCATGAAAGCGAGACGAAGATGCCGGAGAAGGACGGGGGACAAAGGGAGAAACTCGAAGGGCGAGACGGGAACGAATTGGGAGGGGATCGGAGGGAGGGTGGAAAACGACTGCCAAGACGGTGGTAGATTTTTCTTGTTTCGCGCTGCGAGTCTGGCAGCCCCATTCGTATAGATATGGATACTCAACTTGCCGAGGGAAAGATCGATGTATGAAACTCTCCTGCCAATCTCTATGTTAATGCGCGAAACACACGGGAGAAAGGACGCGTAGTCGTCGCGAGAAGTCCCGGTGTAGTTTCTCCTGAAGGACACTCAAAAGTGAATTGTTACGTCTGCGGCTGACCTCGGGGCCTCTGCCCCTCGGACGGTGAATTATAACGGTTGCGCAAGAGGAAATTAGTTCTGTTTGTTACGAGGAAAGTCTGCTCGCATTAGACGGATATCGTCTACGTTTGCTCCTTGTCGAAAAAATTGTCAAATGGCGAAGCGAAAATAGAATTGCGGAAATTCACTTACTACGTAAAAATTAAATATATTTTATAGAACAAATTAATGTAATTATTAATAGTGTTTGTTATCTTTTAAGTGGAAAAAATAATAACAAATTAGATGTGCCATACAGCACAGTTCTTTAAAATGTTATTTACTTATTTTTTAATAAAAAAATAAATATAATTCTTAATTTTCTAATGTAAAATTAAAAGACATTGAAGTTTTACTACGGCTGCCGAGACAAAACGATTTGCTCGTTTTAATATCTCATGGCGGAATTATGGCGGCAGCCGCTTAATAGGTATCGTAAATCGCAATGATTAATGCCTCGTTCCGAATAATGCGCGACACACATGTCTACACTTGATTATATAATGGATATCAGTAACAACGTAAATATCGATAGTAATAAGTTGATATTGCTTTCACCACTCGTGGCCGAAGTCAGGAAACGGTAATTGAAAGGTTTCCTTGCGGTGCAATTGCAGTAATAAGTTGTTCATTATGTTATAACACACAATTGAATACCGTACAGTACCGTACATGAGATAGGATATCAAGTAAACGTAACTTTTATAATTGTCGACGCACTGCTTTCTCCGAGGAACGATATAGTAGAAATACGGACCTTTATTTCTTTATAGGAGAGTATATATGTATATATATATATATATATATATATATCTTTACTTTTATCTAAATATCTAAATAGTTTTTTTACTTTTTAATTCCCGCGAATTATCTTGAAATTACTTATATTTCAAATAAATATTATTCAAAATGCTGATATCAAAATATAAGCACTTAAATTTAAAATAAAATAAACAAATATGCGCGCGGACATTTCAGAGTATTTATCTTGCTTTATGTGTGTATGTAATCTATTTCACGCTTTATGTGTGTAATTTATGTGTTTAATTAAATTCCAATACTAAAGCAAAACGCGCTGTCTGTTATAGCGGAAACCTCGCAAAGTGCCACGTCCCCAGACACCGTCCAATGTGGGGGGTGCAGGGCGTCCTACCCCCTTGGCGAGATCGTCCGGTTCATCGAGCACAAGGTCAACCACTGTCGGAGCACTCTTCAGGGCTGCCACAGTCCACCGGCGACGGCTGCGCCAGAGGACTCAGACCCAGAGGATGCCCTCACCCTGAAGGCCGCGGATCCGGACTCGAAGCTGAATTCGGTTCCCAGCATCTCGGCGCCTATCAACAAGAGAAGCAGTCGACTGGAGAGCCCGCCAACACCCCAGGGCCCGGGACCGGATACCGGAAGTCCGATCGATCTTAAGGCGAGCGCCAGCTCGACGCCGAAGAGACGGACAGAGGCACCAGAAAACGAAAAAGAAGATCTTCCAAAGAAACAAAAGACCGAGTCTGTGGACGCCGACACAAATACAGTTAATTCCGGTAAGTTTCTGTCCCATATTTTTCTCATCATTAAAAACAAATCAGTTTAGAATGATCAAAATATGTGATAAGATTCTTTAAAATGTTTTTGAGTTACTTTAAAAAAAAAAACATGTATCTAGAACATTGGCAAGTATTTTGCTAACGAAGGTGACACAGTCTCTTTTTGTCAAAAATAAATTTGCAATGCGACGAGTAACACCTACTCTCTAATATATTTCGTTTGCCGATTTTGCATATTTGACTTTTGTATCATTCCACATTTGGCAGCGATCATGAGAAAGTGTGTCAGGGTTTTTCGTTGTTCTCTACAAAGGTGCACACCGAGAGATCCGTCATGCTGGTTTGAAATCGTACTAGTTTGGCGAATTGTCGATCGCTACCGAAGGGGGGGTGGAAGCGAGAGGGTGTTTTAAAGTACAGTTATATAGGGGGCTGCCATGTGATGTCGAACCTGGCCAGGCAAGCACGAACAATAGGTCGGTGGATTCGATTTTTGAATTTAAACCGCCCGCTCGGGGATTGGGGTGAACCTGCCCCCCTCTCGTTGTTCGTCTGACCCCCTTTCGTCGGGGATACATTGTCGTACGTCGAAAGGTTTAACGCGCGAATATCATTCGGCGACATAACATGCGCTCGATACACGAAAGTACACGCGTTGTCTTCGCGTTCGATTTTTTTGTGCAACCGAGTTGAATAATGAAACAAACTGTTCTTGCCTTTCTTTTTGCGCAGTTTACAAGAGAATTATCTTAAACTATTATTTTAATTTTTTTTTTTTTTTTTTTTTTTTTTTTTTTTTTTTTTTTTTTTTTTTGAATAGTTTAAAAGTACTTTTGCGATCGGGAGAGAAACCGATATTGAGATTTACTTTAATTAACTTCAAAGAGGGAGAGTCCAAGGCGGGTCTAAAACGAAATTTACGTTCTCGATGAATGCATTTCCTAAGAGATTCTCTCTTATGCGGTGCTTAATCGTTCAAATTGACGCAAGAATCTGCTTTCCAACACAGAACGGATTTCGTTCCTGATGTCGGCCACTGTGAGTTCTTCTATTTTCTCTCGCAATTAAATTATTTTTGTCATTTTGATCCTCGATCATTAGAAGTCCACTTGAGAAGTTCAAGTTACTGAAAAATAATTTTACTTCGCTTTATATAGAATCCAGAAAATTCTAAATTAAATAAAGATGAATGGTATGATGTGGTATTGTAGAATTCTCGTAGAATTTCTAAGTATCGTATTTTCGGAAAGTGATGGTGGATGAACGTAATTGTGTCTTTCGAGGAGAAGCGACATATTCGGTCGCTCGCGCGCCAGTGTCTCTTTAAAGTTTCATCACGCTCCGTGGAGCTCGCTCTGTGAATCCCCTTCTCGCGAGCAACACGCGAGAGAGTTAACCCTTTCCGAACTGGTCCGGTGCGATCGCTATAAGAATTACTCGGCTCGCTCGTGCTCATCCTGCCGTTCGTCCAGGGATATATTCCCCGCTTAAGCCCCTTTTGTCGCTTTTTTTGCTGGATTTTTTGTTGCCGGACAACCACGTCGAAAAGCCCAATTAGAATCGTCCTATTGTTCGGCCACGTGGTCCGCACGAGCCGTCCACACGGAGAACGTCCATATGGGCGGACGGTGCGCGGTGTATGCTTCACGCTCGTTCTCGAGCGCGTTGCATGCGAACAGGTAAAGCAAGAGCGTATCAGAAACACGCACGTGGGGTGGCACTAACAGGATGTGCCAGGACCCTCCGATGCTCCGGCCAGAAGCGTGTTTCCCTTCGTGATTTCTAGGATGTGTTTTTTTTGTCGTCCGACTAAAACGTTACAAAAAAATTCTGCGCATTTTTTGAAACTTGATAGAAATATTTTTATCTCTTCTTCCACCCTCTCTCTCTCTAAAAAAAAGAAAAAAAACATGAAATATTATTCTTTACGTTTGGTTAAGTTACACAGCAAACTATCGCAAAACTCTATGATGTAAAGAAAATCCGGTTATGCATGAAAATAGAGAACGAGCGAAGCATATTTCGCGCAAGAAAATGAATAGCGAAGGGCGATGTACGTCCGGGGAAAGAAAAGATAAAAGGAGGAAGGGTAGGAGGAAAGGGGCGATAATCCGTCGAAATTGACACCAAGCAGCGCTCCCGGTGAGATGCAGATTTGATCTATCTGTCACGTTTGTCTGGGAATATTAATTCTCGTTTTCGCGGGCGAGGTTTTTCTCTGGCAGCTTTATGGCTCCTTTCCGACCCGCGCGTCTCGCCCTCGCCGTTCTTTCCTTCCTAGTAAAGTCGACGACTTCCCGGACCGCCCGAGGTGAGCGGAGAATTGCTTGCGAATTGGCTGTCGCTCGAGGTTTCGGGGTTCGCTGCAGCTTTTTCGTTCTTCCTCTTGCCGTTTCCTCCATTTTCGCGGAAGGAAGGAAGTCGACAAGAACGGCATGTACGCGATACACTGAGGAAAAAAATAAACCGTCGAACGGTTTTTTGGTAGTATATTTTGCACATCAGAGGAAACGTGCTTGCTTGTATTTTATAATTTATCGTTCGTCATGAGAAGTTTTATTATTTTCTCTTTGATTACTTATAAATATTTAATCAATAATATCACTTGTATTTACGCATACACGTGCACGTCTGTTATTTATCACAATGAATTTTTTAATGTGACAAAATTGAGTGAGAAGAACGCTAATATAAATGTCAACTTGAATATCTTCATATGACGGATCCTTTGAGGAGTTTGCTTCCGTTTCGACTGCCATTCGATTCATATTTTACTTCAGTTCTTTCTCGACAATGACAAGGTGGCTGCGTTCTTCGTTTCCTTTGCGCTTATCTCATGCGTTTTGTAGAAAAGAGAAGAGAGAGAGAGAGAACGTCATCAAAGCTTACAAAGCAGAAGTTCAATATATACGACTTCAATACGCTGCGATGCATTTAAATTACCAGGTCGAGTGGCTTCTTGATTAATTTTTTTCCCTTACGTCGTCGCCTTACAATGTAAGACGAGTTCGTCGTTCGTTTTTCCTCTCTTTCTCTCAATAGTGTAGCGCTACAAGAAAAACGAAGCTGTAAAAGCAACTTGTGATGAAGAATAGACAATTCTAGACTTCTTCGAAACCTTCGGTCTTGTTATTGCAAACTTATTGTAGCGTTTCGGTATTGCCCTCTTGTCATCCAGTTCTCAACTCTTTCCTTTAGATCTAGGTGCATGTGTACATTCACGCGTTCGATCTTATTTACAACATGTAAAAATATAACTTCGATATATGTTCTCGGTATCATCTGTCCCGTGGTGTAAAAGTTAGTGGTCTTTTTCTGCGACTTAAACAAAATTTAGATCATTTTTTTGTCAAATGGAGAAGACTCGGTTCTTGAAGAGGATTAATAGTGTTGGTCCATTCGCAAAGTCTGCGGTTTGAACGGACAAACTGAGTAACGCAAGACATAAAGAATAACGCGAAGCACAGTCTGACCAATCCTTTCGCGGGATTCTAGTGACCACAAGGAGTGTATTATGCTACCATTCGAATATTCGTTTAGAGGGGACAGAATCACGCCGGTCGTTACATTCGCGATTTTAATGGCTTTGGCTCTTTGCCGTGCGACACTTTGCGGTAGGTTCAACGTATCGTAAATAAAAACTTCACTGGAAAAAAGTGGCGAACTACTATATACACAATATACAGGCCGGATATTTTAATAACACTGGGTACAATTAAAAGAAGATTTACAGCTGTGTAATGTGTACATGATATATACACACTTATAAAAAAAAAAGTGAACGATATAAAGAATTATTTCAATTAAAATAAATATAAATAATTTTGTTTTATAATATTAATATAATAATAATAATAATAATATCTTCATTAAAGACAATCAAATACAAAATTTTAACACAAAAGGAAGCATCATAACGAAAGCGCTTAGAAGGACAAAGCAGCAGCTGTTCTTAATCCTAACCGACAAATAAACTATTATAACAATACAGAAAAAATATTAAAGACAATAACTTTCGGTAGCTATCTTGAAACACAAATACAGACTTTTAATATTTCAAAAATATTTTGCTTCAATACGAGCAATTTATTTTATACATTTATTGTATACGATATATATTTTTTTTCACTGATTATTTTTTATATTAATTGATACAAACCTTTTTGTTCTTCAATCAATCTGTTTCGATGAGCATTGAACACTTCTCGTTACTGCGTAACATTTCTCTCAGCTAGTTATTTAATTAATAGGTCCAGTAAAATGATTAAAATCACCCGCAAACTACCCACCTGGACATGATCCGCTGCGCGTTATCCCTTTTAAGTGCGGCCCTTGTGCCGACAACAAAGTGCATACGTCGCATACATTGGCTAATCGATATTTTAATATTGTCACACGCCATTCTGGATTAAAGGCCTTTGTGTGTGTGGATGTGTGTGTACGTTATGACGTCATTGGGCGGCAGATGTGTCGCGTCCAAAAAGATTTTTGAGAGCATGGCACAACATCGCTTACGCGATTAAAATGCGCTTGTATATCAAACATATATTATTTATGGCTGTATTATGTAATTGCAAATATTCTAAATGTAATTAAAACTATTCTTTTAGCTTTTCTTTTATTTCTTCTGTAAAAATTGTTTTTTTTTTTTTGTTTTTTTTTATTAAAATAAATCAAGTTTATTAAAATACTTTTAAAGTAAGTATATAGTTTCTAAATAATGTCTTGTAATGTGATATTTGATTATAATTAATAATGAATATTCTACAAAACTTATTTAATTGTTTATGGCCTGTAACTATTATAAAAAAAATATTTTTTACTGAGATATTTGTCTCGGAAAAACAAACTTGAAGATCTTACGGAAACGTATTTCGACTGCATCGATGCTAGAGGGGCGAATTCGTGTTAAGTCTTCCGTAAAAGGGTTGAAAGGAAGTATTTGTGCGATGACCAGGGCACGAGTCGTTGTTAAACAATGGCGTTCCGAACGATTTGCCCGTAAACGTCGCATAGGTCAATTTGTCGGGCAATTTCTGAAGAAAATCGTTCGGTCACTATCATTGGAGAGCCGTGTTTCATGTGCAGACTCATCGTTTATTCAATTCTACTGCTCGTTTTGCCGATTTTCAAACTTTTTACTTACTTTTTTATTTCAACATCTTTTTTTCGATATGTTAAAATATAAATCTTTAGAAACAAAATCTAATTTGAAAAATGAAATGTTTAACAAATATTGAATTTTATTTTTACTAAAGGATAATTTTACTAAAAGATAATTATAAACAGTAACGTAATAAATAAATAAATAAATAAATAAATAAATAAAAAATAAATAAAAATTCTAACGTACTTAAAAAGTATTAGTACTTTTATTTATTAATATTATTTTTTAAGTAAGTTTATATTTTTCTAAGTTAGCTAGCCACAACCATCATTTTCCTCAGACAAGGCCTAGGGAAATCTGAAGAAATAATCCTAACGGATGGCCATCCGCGAAGTTTGCATATGAAAAGCGCCCGGGTGAACTGATACACCTTTATTATGCTTGAGCACTTGCTTATCGCTCGCACCGCTGGCATCTCTCCTCCCCGGGGAAGTCGGCAATATTTTTGACTTCCGGGAAAAAAAGAAACCGACCACTTCAACAAAAGACGAAGGTGAAAGGAAAAACAGCATGCTCGAACACTCAAAGCGTGAAACAATACGAATTTTCGCGCTCTATCAGTGGCGCCTTTATTTCAGGGATGACTCGACTATATCTTCTCTCTCTTTCTCTCTTCTTTGCTCCCTTCTTTTTTTCTCTTACTTTTAATTTACTATCCGCAGCCGAAATCTCTAATTTGTACCCCACACTCGTTTCGTTAAGAAAGATCAGGCCTGAAGATGACTTGGAAAATTTCAAAGTTTGGTAACTTGACTGACTCGAGCTCATTAAAGTTTCTACAGAAATCCTATTACAATTTTGGGTTAGGTTTTTTGGGGTTTCGATTTAATTTTCACAAACTTTACAGTAGCAACCAATTTAAATAAATATAAAATATATAATAAGGAAATATATTTTTTTTGTATTTACAAAACATCAACATTTTCAAAACATTATTTGTCTAGAGATATTATCAAGAGATAATTTATAAAAACATGAATATATAGAATATATATTATATTTTTTATTTTTCATATATTTTTCTCCGAGCGAAATTCTCGGCAGTTCGGATTGTCGAGAGTTTCCTGTCTCTTCCTCTGCGGTATTCTGTTCCTTTACGACTTTCTCCTCGCTCTTTCCGACAATTGAAAAATCGCGTGCGTCAATGAGATGAGATTGCAACGATCGTCTCTTATTCCGTGCAACGCGTAAACGCTGCGAGCGTAATCCTGGTGAAAGGTCAGCATAGCGGGAAAGAAAAGTCCCTCGCCCACCATCGGGCTCGTTATTCTACTTAGCACCTTGTTACATACAACAAAATGTGTTCTATTGTGTATTGTCGCGAGGTAAACTATCATTTATTCGTAGACAGTGTCGAGTGTTGTTCCTAATTTTATTTAAGATTCATTGTCTTCACATCCTGTTCGCCGTCATCGGACGATCCCTCAAAGTTGAGCGGTTCCACGAATTGCTCTGTGACTAATTTCTTGTCAACGTTACGTGTTATATGAGTATATGTACGAAAAAAAGCAAGATAAAATAACTGCAGAGACAAAAGTACGAATATCTTGGCGATGAAAGGTATCTGTTTAAATGCGGCAAATAGAAACAATTTTCTCCGGGAAATAAATCCTAAGAATTTGGAAGAACATAATGCAAAAAACTTGTGTCCCTATCCGGCGATTGTTCGGCTTTAAGACGATCTTGAAGCTATGTTCGTAACAAAGATCTCTCCCTATCCCGAACGGCCATTTAATTAGGACCACTTTATTTTGCTGCAGTCTTTTGTCTCTCACTGACTTTCCTTCCTGTCGTCCAAGTACCGCGAGACAGTGAGGTACGAGGGGGAGGAAGGGACCACAGTCCTGAACTTTTTAATCTCTTACAAGAAGAAACACCCCTCTACAACGCGCTCATATTTATCTCGTCTAAGAAGTTTCTTCCTGAACAACGCTGTGCAAAGGTATTTATTTGTCCTGTGCGAGTCGCTTGGGTTCTCGAATTCGTCTAGTCCGCAAACTTGTCGAATTGAAAGAGAAAGAAATCCATGAGCGTGCGTTCTCAGAGCCACAATGTTTCTTTAATTTGATAGATTTGATAGATTTAATTTGATAGATTGTCGATTAAAACAATATTTTTTTCTTTTTTTGGTATATAAAACTTTTATATGAAAGAATTTATTTTATGTGAAAATAACTTTGAATAAAAATGATTAATTGATGTGTCTCAAGCGATTTAGCTTATCTCTTAAGACGTAAATTAAAAAAAAATCTCCCTTCTCGAACCCGTGTCCGGCGTTAAGATCTGGCGGGAATATGCTTTGCGATGCTTTCACTCGCAAAGGGTCGCTCTTAAGCACACGGTACGTGCATCCTCCGTCCTTCCGTTGGGGTTGTTTTTTCTTTATGATAGTCTTCTCTCATTCTCGCCGATGGTGCTACGTCGAATTAATAAAATCCACAGACTCGCCCCAAACTTATGCGAAGCGGACATCCACTGTGCTACGTGGGGTGTGAAAAATGGCCGAAAATCTGATATTCCGGATTAAAAACATTGAAATTCAAAACCCGTCCCTCCCGCGTCATAAGCTCTCGCGCGCGCTATAGGGAAGGAGGGTCGGGAAGTCGTTAAGGGTCAGTTTCAACCGCATGCCGTGGTAACCGACCCCGTCAGCCTCTCCCGCACCCTCTGTCTTGGCCGTAGTTCGACTAGGATATTATTTTTAAGCCCCCGCAACACACTCGCGGAGCCGAACCGCAATTTGACACAAACGCGCCGTTTGAATTCCGAATTCAATCGGCCGGGGCCGATCTTTGTCCCGATTCCGCGAAATTAAGGGTGGTTCGGAAATTGATAGTGTTGCCTCGGAGGCATGTACGCGCACATGTTACGTGTGTATGTGCGCGTTTTACGACCCGCCGCTACATACGTCGTGAAATCACCGTGAAGTATCGAATCCTATCGTCAGATTATTACGATATATCCGGAGTCTTGTAATCATTTTATTCACGGCTGTAATCCGTTGAATTATATTCGCAGCTTTTGTCGGTTTCCTCTCGCTTCTTTTGCAATAATCTTCTATAAAATAGTATTGTGTATCTATAGGCTAACTCTGCCTGGTGAGAAAAAAATTACAATTACAATTTATGTTTAGATTTCTCTTGTGCTGTATAAAAGAAAATTTTTCTAGAGTGCAATTCTTCGATTTAGCAACTGTGATTCTTAACCATCGCGATGTGCATGTATCTGTTTCAGAGCCAAGGTGGCTGCAGTGCTCACAGTGTTCTCGGCGGCTCTGCTCGGCGTGGGAGCTGGTTCAGCATGTACAGAGCATGCACGGCGCCCGCCTCTATTGCTCCTCCTCCTCGTCGACGAACTCGTCGTCAAATACTCCGGCGCCGAGTCCACCGACGCCTACACCGACGCACGCGCACCATCTCAGCCCGCCGAATCACTTGAACTTGAGCGGCAAGTCTACCGGAAGTTCCTCAGCGGCGAATTCGTCCGGCGGCACAAACACAAGCGGAAGTAGCAGTGGACGACAACAGCTTCAAAGCTCGGCATCTTTGATGGGCGAACCTCTCCACAATTTCTTGAGACTGCCCCAGCCTTTGGAGCGAAATTTTCCACCTATGTTCAGGCCAGATTTTCTCACATTGAACCCTTTGGCAGGCTACAGAGGTCTCCAGGAGTTGCAGACAGCCACGCGAAATCTGCAGAATCTGGGCGATCCGCTTCGCGGTATAGACGGCTTGAATTTAGGTGATCCGTTGGTGCGCAGTTCATTGGACTCTCTAAACAATGCCCGGAACTTAGCAAATTTGGCAGAGTTGTCGCATGGTCGCGGTCTCGCCGGTCAAGCACACCCACCCCCACTCGAAGCGAACCTGGATTTTTACTCAGCGCGCCTAAGGAGCCTCGCTAATCCGTCCTTAGGCGCGGCTCCATCCACACCTAGCGGGAACCCTACGACAAATCCTCCTCCCCCACCGGTACCTCCAGTACCACCGGTTCCAGTCGCCAGCAGTGTTCAGCAGCAACAGCAGCAGCAACAGCAACAACAATCCCAACCGCCACAATCGCAGTCTCATCCTCAGGTGGAACCGCCTAGTCCGGCCTCGGCCAATCCCACAAATCTAACCCATAGCAGTCACCAGAAAGAAACTTCGCCACCTTGTTACAGTCAAAGTCCAGTAGGTCATCATAACAATAACAACTCAACGGATAGTGAGAAAACTAGTCCGCCAGTAGCATCCACGCCAATAATCACTGATGCCACATCAGAAACAGTATATACGTGCGAGGTCTGCGATAAGAAATTTCGTTTCCAATCGAATCTGATAGTTCATCGCCGCAGTCATCGAGAGAAGGAGAGATACCAACAGCAAGAAAACACGCAAGACAGCCAGAGTACGCCAACGAGATGCGAAGTGTGCGATGTCGAGTTGACAAGTTACACCGAGCTGAGAAAGCACATGAGGAAGGAGCATCAGGAGCATTTAAATTCAGCTGCTAGTCCTCAAGGCAGCGTCGAGACGGTGCCGGATGATGGATCTAGTTGTGATGAGAACATGGATCTAGATGAGATGGAGGAGAATGAGCCGAAGACCGAGCGAGAAGATACGGAAGAGAACACACCGGAAGATTTGAGTACTACTCAAGGACAGAGTAGTGAAGAGAGCGGAGGACGAGTGGAGAAACCAGCCAGTCTGGTAGGCGATCTTATGGAAAAATTTGGCTTGAGCAACATCGCCCAGTATTCGGAAGCATATCGGCAGGCTCTTCAAGAGAATCATCGTACTGGTTTTCTCAAAACCGAATCACCGTGCAACCTTACCAACTCTCTAAATAATAACAAAGAAAAAGAAAGCGCTTTGTCGCCAACAAATTTTAATTCTTCAACAACACCGAACATTTTTTCCGGTCAAGGATTTCCCAGATCAACGGGGCCGGATTTTGGAAGTCTCTGGCTACACAGTCCGCATTATTTAGAAAACAACGAGTTTCGTAAGGCGTCCAAGGCCACAACATCTACCCTGGCGCTTCAGGGTCTGCCGAGTCCGCTGCTGAAGAAGGAACGAAGTGGTCGGAACGATACTTGTGAATACTGCGGCAAAGTATTCAAGAACTGTTCGAACTTGACGGTTCACAGACGGTCGCATACCGGCGAGAAGCCATACAAGTGCGAACTTTGCTCGTACGCGTGCGCTCAGAGCTCGAAGCTGACCAGGCACATGAAAACTCACGGTCGTCACGGCAAGGACACGTATAAGTGTCGCTTTTGCGATATGCCGTTTTCGGTACCTAGCACGCTAGAAAAACACATGAGGAAGTGCGTGGTCGTGGTGCAGCAAGGTCCTAAACTCGACATACCGTATCCGGTGATCAAAGATGAGGATTCTTCGCTCAGTAGCAAGGATACTTGATCCTGGAACGGAAGCCTACCGCCAATCCCGCCGCTATGGCCGCACAGGCCGCCTTATCCGGTATACTGAAGGTGGAGATTTTCTTTCTCAGAGACTCCTTCGAGAGAAAGAGAGACACACGATGAACAACTCCGAGTTGCGCAAAGTCGAGTCAATCTCGACATTTACAACTCATAAAGAATCTCTCTCGACGCGAAATGTCCGAGGTCACCTCTCGGGATTAGGAGAGGTGGTAGGTCGATGCGTGATCTCGAGAATGTCCGATTGAACGGCCTGGAAATGGCCTAAACATTTGATGAATTACAAGAAGCAACGAAATACGTGAGTAAACCTCGCTCGCGCGAGGACTGCACGAACAATACATAAAAAGAACAGGTGATACAAAAAATTAAGGAAATTGCGTATACAAAGAGAAGGTACTCGATAAGAAATCGCATTCTTAATTCACTAGAAAACGAACGAATGGTTACCAGTTTACGAGTCTCAGCACAGCTATTTAAAGTATATATCGCTATAAATAGTTATAAATAACGAGGAAAGACACTATAAATATAAAGCTGCATATATATATACATAAAGATATAAATAAATATATATATAAATATATATACATATATAAATATAAAGACAAAAATATAAAGAATATAAATATTATAAATAAGATAATCGAACAAACGGTTCGTAACTTTATTATCGCATTTGAAGATTATTTATTTAATAATATAGATATATACACGTACACACACACATACATACACACACACTGTGTAACGTAATTATATATGTATAAATATTAATGAGAAATCTACAAAACTCTCGCCGTGTATATGCAACTATTTAGCAAGTCTCGAAGCGAAGTCATTTTGTACATTACACGACGTCGCTTCGTGAGATCGTGTCGATTGGGAAATCGACGTGTCGTTTTTTTTTTAAATGCATCGATTTTCCTTAAAAAGCGCAAGGAAAATAGAAACTCTGAACGATCCTGTATATACATAATTACAAACATCGATATTCGAAACCCTGTTACGTATATCAATTCCTAGAAAATATTGAGCATAATTGATTTAAGAAGTAATATATAATAAAGGAGCTAATATGTGTATGTATTTAAAAGCTCTAGCTGGATCCTATGTATAATGTATTATAATCACCAGCGCGCGACTCAATTATCTTTATTAACATTATTATTGCTCTTATTACATATTGCCTTTATTATTATTAATATTATTATTGTTTTGTAATATAATTATTATTGTCATTATTATACTATTATTATTATTGCCTATTATTATTATTATTATTAGCATCTTATATATATTATTATTACGTTTGTCATTATCATTACGGTTGCAGTGAGTTTATAGGCGCCGCTTTCATTATTTTATTTCGCTATTAAATTATTATCGCATATGTTTTTAAAGGTTAAGAAAATACCAAAGTTGTTTAGGTTTATGGCCGCTGATGGATGCGTCGTGCGACGCATCCGTCGAAGGAGTCGTTCAATCAGATAAGTTACAGCAACATTTCGTTCGTGAGAAAAAGTAATTAGACACAAATGACGATTGACAATTTACACACCTTTGAATAATGCTGAAAAGACAGTTCCTCCTAATTGTAAAAATTTCTCTTTACCTTCGACGGTTGCTTCGCATCTACATCGACATTGTCATCTTCAGCGCGCTTTGTTCGTTGATTATATTTATTGCCGTCATATAGCGAACGATCTGCGCTCGGTTTTCGCGGGATCGACATTGAGCATTGATCCTGCGAAAATCGTCCCGCAGTCAAAACCGAGGCGCAACAAGAATCGAATTTCCGTTTTCTCTCGTCCTCGTCCAAGACTGAAGCTTTCGCGGACGACGCGACGGTCGTTCTTCACGATTTTGCGTTCCATTTTATCTAGCAAATAGTTTTTCTCCTACTTTCTTTTTGTTTTTCTTAACGACGCCTCGTCGACGTAAACGTTTTCGATGGGAACTGTTCCTAAGAGAGAGATATATTATATATATATATATATATACTTAGATAATAAGACAAAAAAGATAACTTTCCGCGAGAGGTACGAAAGATACAGTAAGAAAAATGCGAGTGTCGATCGCGTGTCCTTTTGTGATTTCATTGTGAATGTTATCCTTCTCGTTCCAAGGATGAATGTGCGCGTAAAAAAAAAAAATCGGTGAGAGTGTGTGAGTGATAAAAAAAACATTAAAAGCGATTAAAAACTCATATCAGATAGTTCTCTCGGTGTTAGACGTGTACGGCCCTAGATAAAAAAAAATCTCTCGTTATCTAGTTAAAAGTTTGTTAGATCGATTCCTGAAATACGTACATGCCAGGCTCCGCGTTTCTACGACATATTATGTAAATAATGGCACTGCCCGTAGCGATGATCCAGAGCGACAAAAAGTAAGAGAAAGAAAGCCGCGTCGTCGAAGAATTATATCTAATAATAATTGCGTATAACACACGAAAAAAAAGAAAAAAACAATAAAATAAATTAATAATTCGACAAATTCCTTGATTTCCTTCTCTTACGCGTGTTTTTTTTTTTTTTTGGTTATTTGTAAGGATTGTGAGCGATGAGTGAATAACATAATCCTTCTCCTTTGAAAAATTCGTGAAAACAGATGAAAGAAAAGTTTTGACGAAACGCTGTGCGTGTGTGTATAATCGACGAAATAAAAATCCTGCGGCATGTCACTATATACGAATACGCGTACTCTGATTTCAAAACATTCTTCCTCCTTTCTCTTTCCTCACTTCCTTATTCATCCCACATCGGACCAAGTTCCCTGCGCGTCACCGAAACAAAGGAGTGACACATGCAAATCTCGCGGCGGGCGATCGGACCGGCGGGATACGACGAGGACGAGGACAAGTTCATATGCGCGACACGGAAATACATATATATATATGTATATATCTCTTCCCGCTGAAGATATATGATAAACGCTGCAGAGTATCATCGTGCGCGGTTTAAAAAAAAAAAAAAAAAAAAAAATTGCTGCGGTGACTTCTGCTCGATTCGCGCCGTTCGCGAGACGATCAGCGTTTATCGTGTATGTTAGATTCGCGAATTACGATATAATACCGCACAATTTCTTCATTATCTCGATTAGTTTGACGTATCAATAATGATATTTAGTCCAGCCGTCTCGTCGTGTCCTCCGGTTGATTTCTAACATTTCTACAGGGTAAAAAAAAAAACAAAAAAACAAAAATCACACGCTAAAAGATAATCCCAGAACGAAAAACGTCAGGAGTATAGTTGAGCGAAGTATCTAGGTAATCGATATAATTTAAACCTACGAACACTATTTCCTATAATTATAATAAGAGAAAGAATGAAAGAGGATCCACACAGAGTCGATTACAGAAAATAAAAGAGATATGTATATGCAGAAAAAAAAAACGATAAACTACTGTAGCACAGGGAAATTGGATTTTTAGGAAATCTTCTTGATCCAGGGTAAATAATCCGAGGCTCGGTTTTTAGGAGCGGTATGTGACCGGGTCAAACCTGGCATTGAAACACTTTTAACCGAGGATCGATTAAGGCAATACGAAAAGAAACAGAAACCCAAAGGCGTCTCCGAGCAAATTCCGGCCGGGGCTTGTGACAAAAACGTCGGCCGAGCTTTTCTCGCAGGGATCCCTAATTGTAAACATAGCAGATACGGTGTATGTCTTGTGCGATTCAAATAAACGACATTGTTTTTAAATAATCTACATGGTTTACCCAAGTTCTGTTTAAACCCTTTTGTATGTCTTTCCTCATTTTCCATTAACACTAACAGTTTAACAAATAAAGTATATCCTTCTCGAGAGAAAACTTTCTTGTACGTTAAGATAATTAAAGAAATAAATTCAATATTTAAACTAATTTAAAAAAAATATTTTTGTCAATTTTAACAAGAGCGTTTTATCAATTTTATATCGAAGAGCAGATGATGAAATTTGATGATATTTGGTAAGTTAGTATTTATATTGCCCGAAACTGCGCGTGAATGTAACTGACTATATTTTATGGGTAACCGTGACTGATCGATTGCTCGAGAAAGATTCTCGCAGCTATCTGTTCGCGCTGTTAGTTTCCGATATGCCTTTGTCAGGCGTAGAAAGCTCGTTACATAAATTGTTTAACTCGTCCCAAGTCACTATCATTCGCGGCCTATTGCATTGCATAACACGTTTCGCAACGCTTTAAAATCCTGTTAAAATCAATTCGTTCCGTCACGTTTAAAGATCAAAAAATACTCAGATGTCTTACTTAACTTTGCCAAATAAATAAAACGCAAATATGTAACTTGTAAACCTGAGGTGGTTTTTTAGTTTTTATTAATTTAAACTTATCATTCTCTCACGAATAATTCTAATAAAGATGTAAGGTTTAGAGAGAAAAAATACGCAATTTTTATATTTACGAAGTGATGCATAATTTGTTAATATATAACTTTAAATAGGAATCAATTGCGCCATCTAGCGTGAGGTTACAATAATAGGTACGAAACTCAGGTGAGATGAAATCTATGCAGTAACAAGATGCTCCGACGTATGCCGGGTTGCCAAGCTATGCGTACACGTATCGTATCTTCGTCAATTGCTATAAAGAGTTGCGCAACAATTGTAAATATCTTCAATATAAACGTTGAACGATTCTGTAAAAAAAACAACTGTTATTGAGCAGATATATTTTATTCACTTTCATTCAAATTATAATCTAATATCTTTTTATAGTAATTCTATAACTTACTTTTTTACACATTAGTTTAAAAAAAAATTAGAAAAACATTTTTTAAATTTTTTCTTTTAAAAGTTTATAATTAGCAGATAGTTTAAGATCAATATGAGCCAATGTGCTTAATATATGTGCAAATATTTTTAAACGTGTTAAATTAATATGTTTGGAAATTTGAATCTATTTCAATTTAAAAATTCATTTCAGATGCTTAATTTGCATCTCCAATATAAATTATCTCTAAAGTGGTAATGTAATTGGGCAGTTTGAACCAGTTGCAGGATGTTGTGCAGGTAAAAATGTTACATTAAGCGTTCTTTTATCCAAACGTTTCGGCTTTATTCAATAGCCATCTTCAGTGGAATAACTAGATATAAAGTATAATGTGTAAC
>QVOA01019629.1:0-12816 GCA_014825685.1 Pseudomyrmex cubaensis | reverse complement strand
CCAGCACTTATCAAGCTAATAGCTCTTTATGAGAATCCCGTGGATCTCAGGACTAAGACCCAGGTTAATCCTGCAACAGTTTTTGACGAAAGGACGATCTCTGTTAAATCTGTTTTCAACTCGTTAAATTGAAAACAGTGTCGGGCACATAAAAAAAGAATCGCCCTGATAATAGACTTTCTACTTCATTGAGACAGTTTCGCGCGAGAGATGTATACCCTCCGGATCTAAGTCGGATCTACCTGCTGCTTAATGAAACTTGTAGCAGGTTTCCTTGACTTTAAATTGATGCAAAGCAGAAGCTTCGTACTTCGTACATACGTAACCGAGAGAGACACTTGACACAACTTAATCCGCAATTCAATCATACTGCTATCTTTCTCTTTATCAGTCAGTCGTTTTCACCAATTAAGTATTTCCAATAAAGGATCCTCGGAGCACACCTCAATGGCTTGATCATTTGTCAGCGCAAGAAAAGGAACGCGACAGTAGTAAACTTACACAAAAGGAGAGAGAGAGAGAACAAGAAAGAGAATAGAGAGAAGAGAAGAGAAAGCGTTTGTTTGAATCCTCGTACTTCCGACGAAGTAACATTAACTCCGCAGTCGGATTCCCTGTATCTCCTTTCCTACGCTCTGACTACTGTCGGACAGATGGTATTTTACGGACTGTGGTCGAACAACGGATGTGCTTCCTGCCCCAATTGCCGCCAATAAAAAAAAAAGCTCCGATACGTGCCTTGCACGGTAGGTCAGGATCCCCGACGACGAAAGCTCGCCGTAGTTTCGTATTGATTTTCAAGTAAGAATACGGATATCGCCCGCTCGTTGAATTATCGAGCACCGGCTTAAGAAGGGTCTATCGAACTCGTTTCCGCGAGCCCTTCGTTTAAACCGAGCCATCGTGTGCGAGACCCTGATTTTACACAATCCAAACGGAATTACTCATTTGATTAACCTCTTGCGGGATGCACGATGAGAGCGTTGACAAATGTATTATCGCCAATAACTACGGTGCACGAAGATGGATCAAACTATTCGAGTGTCGGAACGCGTTTACGGCAGAACAATAATACATAGTGTCGATTGAATCAATCAGCTTAACACGAATACTAGTCTTTAAATCCAATTTAATTTCTTACAGTAACAACCTACAGTAATAACCTACAGTAATAAGTTTTTGTGCAATTATACAAATATTTTATAAAAAATATATTATTATTTATAGTTACACCAATTTTGAGATAAAACAGAAAAATCCACATATGTTAGGAAATTACTTCTCGACTTTTTGAACGACTTTTTTATGTGACATTACTAATAATTTTATGGATCTTCTTTGATCTTGTTCAAACCACGTATCTTCTTATCTCAATATTGTGTACTTTATCTAAAATAATAAAAATGAAGATGGGAAGAATCGGAAGAAGAAAATTGAACACGAGATGAGAGCAATTTCCTTACTTTCTTTTTGTAAGAGAACACAATTTCGCATAAATGTTATCGATGTTATCGATTCATCCATTAAAGCGTTTCTAGATACACGAAAATGACAAAAAAGAGAAAGTGTGAATTTCGACTTTGAGAAAACACAAGGGCTATGCAAATTCTCATCATCAATTTTCCTTGTTTCCCACATGAGATGTCAATAACTATGCATATTACTTCGCGCACACATATGGAATTTACGGACGACCGCGCGCGCGGTTCCGTCCTTCTACCTGCACGAGTTTCCGGCGCGATTTGATTATCATTCCCTCTTGCCGAGAGTGGCAACGACGGCGATAAGCTTCGTCGCAAACGTACACGCGCAACGAGAGTGAGTAGGAATTTCCCCGGATTTTCCCCGGAGGGTGGTCGTCGCGTTACGAGCGGATTGGTGCTCGCGCGGCTATGAGGGAACGAGAGGGTTTAATATCCTCGCTTTGGTTGAAGTCTGATATTGATACGCGAGCGAGCGATCGACGCGCGAATATAGAGCGCGGTAATTCCCGGAATCGTCGGTGAGATTCGTGAAGCCGTGCGATATCACAATGCGGTCCTCTTTGAAGTCGAACAGGCGTCCGGAGTTGCTCAACCTTCCGTCGCGATACCAATCTGAATTGGAGGGCACGAGCGTACGCGCAAACATGCAAATTCTGATATCCCATCCGTGCGCGAACAATGAAACATGAAACGGCACGTAAAGAGATCACTACTTCCCAAAATAATAAATTTCGTTGAAATTCGAATATACCTATAAGTGTAATTGAAATTTGCAGTTTGGGAAATGTATATTTGGTATGATAGAATTTGTAATTTTACAGAGAAAAGCTCGAAATATGTTTTATTTGAAGTAAAAAGTTTTAAGCTGCTAACATTTAATAAAACCTTTTTATTACAATATTGTATTGAAACGTTCGTCGAACAAACAAATATATTTCGCTTCTATCAAACAGTAATATAAAAAAAAATAGTTTTGTACCAATTTGTTTTCTTATGAAGAGAAGTGTTTTTTTTATGAAAGATATAAGTATATTCAACCTGCGCTAACAAAGTATGTACATATATATATATACTTAAAAAAAATGGAGTTGCTGCAATTAAAATCGACGTCACGAGCAAAAATAAATAGTTTCAATTCAATTGCATATGCGATTACTGTAATATTTAAATTCTTAAAGCAATTATTTGTTGTGTGTAGCTCGATAATATTGATGTTGCATCAACATCAAGGATATATTTCAATTAAACTGATGCTGTTGATTTAACATCATTTTTTTCCGTACATATACATATATATGTGTATATACACGTATAAATATATAAAAAGTCTTTGTTCCAAGAAGTAACGTCTTATTACATGTCAACAGATCTTACACGACAAAATACTTTCAATTTGTCACAAATGAAAAGACGCGGAACATCTCTGTTTAAAGAAACCATATCATTGCAACGACGCACGCGAATCGAAAAAACATTGCTTTCTCAGACTTTTCTTCCAATAAAAATAAAAACCAGAAACACACGAAAAAACTTAAGCAATCTATTGACAAGAGAGCGCGTATGTTCTGCACATTCTAAATAAAACTATCAGGAAGATGGTCTGCCGAATACCGTTGTTAAGTGTTTTCTGTAGCGTGATATTGGTTTCGATTCGTCAAGCGACATAACTGTATTATCTGTTAATAATCTATTCCCGGTGTGACCGAAATTTCTGGGGTATTAATTGTCATCCCCAGATAATAATTGATAGACGTCACGGTCAGTTCCGCGTATTAATTGTGTCATGTAGTAGTCGACGTATTCGAGCGTAGCATCGACAAGGAGATGATTCAATTTTTTGAAGCAAAACGAATTTTAGGAAACGACAAAAATGCGATCACTAAAAAATAATATAAACTTAAAAAAAAACGAGGACAATTCAAAGACTGAAGAAAACAGTAGAGTTGGAGACTACATCACAAACTGCGTTCAGCATTGCAAATCGAAGACATCGGAGGTGTAAAACCAAACGCAAATAAAGCTGAATTGGCCAATCACACATTGAACGAATATTCGAAGAAATTTTCGAGTTAAAAGAACATGCCTCCGATTTGCAATACCAAATGCAATAACCGCAGCAATTGCAAGTCAACATTCTCAATTAAAAACCAATAATATTAGAATAGAATTGTGAAGAAAAACTTGAAGTCTCTAAAGATTACTTCAAGAGCACAAAAACCTAAGAAAATTTTATTTCATCGAGAATATTCCTGTACACAATAACATTCTTATCAATTCTCATATTCTTAAACCCTTGAATTGGCTTAGAGATTTATCTTTTAGAATCTATCGAGCACGTATGCAAAAGTTTTACTTTTTTGCAGTTCTTTTGATTCCTATAGACTACATTTTTCAAATGGCAGTAGGAAAGAAATTCCTCCGACAAAGACCAGCACTTATGTGAACAGAATTATGAAGAAAGATAGCGCGAGATAATCCGTCCGTTCGTCTTTCTTAGCTGCCATGTAACGGAGAGCTACTTATTTTCCTTTTGTGACCAAATCGAGGATTTGCAGTCATGAATCTGTAAAATTGATAACTGGCCTGAATCGCGAATATCACTTCGTATTCTAAAAAGCACTCCGGAGAAGTGATATTTATCGCCGACAGTTACTATCGATCGTTTAAAAGTGCGGCTTGAATTATTCGCATATCATATATTTACATAGTTAAAAATTCAACCTTTATGGAAAAGGTTAAAAAAAAAAATTTCTTAAAATTCTAAGAATTTAAAATTAAAAAATTGAAACTCGCAAATATAACGAGAACCAAGCATTTTATAGTGTGTTAACGTAGTAGTGTTATTAAAATAGTATACATAAATATATTCGTTACATAATATATAATTATAAACTATTGTTTGAAAAAAACTTCAGTAAATATTTTTAAAATAGTTTTATTTAAACGATACAAAGTAAACGTGTGTGGAAAAGTAACTTGCATTATATTCCTACATAAAATCATTATATTATTAATAAGATATGTGTCAGTAACATGTGATAAAATTTCCAGTTACATCAAATATATCAGAAATTGTGTGAAGGATCATAAATAAAGTAATGGCGTTTATGGTTATTTCTCTTTTTTTTTTTGTTATTATAACTCTCTTCTGATTAACTTTACTGTGTTTTTACATTTCATGTTACAATTTAAATAATACAATATAGGCCATAAGGTATAATTCAATTCTTGAACAAGCATTCTTGACTTCGGTTTGTCCCATCTCCATGATACACATTGTTTCACAGTTCGAAATAGTTATCCTAGTTTAACAAATGCAGTTCGCGATGCAATATGGTTTTTTTTTTTAAGTCAAACTTTCTCTTTTCTTTTTCTATACAATTAGTTTTCATATAATACACACGCACATACGCGCGCGCACACACGCGCACACACACGCACACGCACGCACGCACACACACACACATATATATATATAAGTAATAAATTAGTACAATTCTACACTCAGAGCATAAAAAAGTGGGAATTGATCACAGTATCTTTTAATGGTTTTGACTTTTTCTCGAAATATTAAAAAGATAAGTACTGAACGCAGTAAAAATATCAAGTTTTTTTTTCTGCGCATTTTTCTCTTATTCAAAATCAATATATACTGTATCTATCTTTCCAAACAAGTGCGCAATACATATATAAAGTTAAATATTTAAATTTTTAAAGATAATGATTTCTTACACTTATACGTTAATTTATACGAATAATATTTTAATTCTTTTAGAATTGTTTTCTAAATACTTTTTTATTTCTGATGTAAAATCTTGGAACTCTGGCTAATAAAATGCTAGATCAAAGTTCACATATCATGTAAAAAACAATATTGTATTCGAAAACTTATATTTACTATCATATTCCCATCTTTTCATGCACAAGCGGCATATTTCTCTAACTAGTTGACTATTTTCAACGTGAATCAACTTTCATACACGCGAGAATAAACTCTCTGTGTTTGAATATATCATAATCATTTTCAACAATCACATATATTTTATACATATATATATATATATCAATGGTTTTTTTATAACTATTTGCAAAACCAGATAATTTGTCATGGAATTCTTAATATCATATCAGAACAATCATGACAAAAGTAATATCAAGTTTTTCTATTATTCAACCCAGACATGCCTAATATATTTTACAACTATAATAGATGTATATATCCAATTTACAGATAAATGATACTGCAGTTTTATCTTGGGGCCTTCTTCCTCTCTTCTTTTTCTACTCTCATCATTATCATTTTGTGCTGCGCTTGTAGCAGTAACAGATATATTTGAACATGCACTGTTTATTTAAGATAGAGAAATAGGCTGCAAGTATACATCATGGCGCATCTGGATTAAACAAATTATTATAGTAATATATATTGCATTGTGATAATACTTGTTTCTTCGATTATATTTATAATTTCTAGAAGTGTTGTGAGAAGTTTCGATAACCGTTCGAATAAAGAAATTATATATATATATATATATAGATTACGATTATATATATAGTATACATATATATACATATATATCGACATATATTTATAAAATATATCGAATAAATTATAAATTTAATTACAAAAATTAGTCACCAATATGTGTGTGCACAAAATATTTAACAAAAAACAACCGTGTGCCTTTAGTTTGTATTGTTCCCTCTCCTATTGTTACGGTAACCTTGGAGATCAATAGAGTAATGGACTATCGACTAAAATTGCTACATGCGTGTCAAGAAAAATATACATTTCTAATTTTTAAGTGTTGCAATGCATTGATAATATACATATTTATTGGGAAAATAGTGTGTGTGATCTTAAATAGGTTTAGGAAAAGGCAACATGGGTTTGACAAGACAACTTGCTAGATGGAAGAGAACGATCTTACTCGCTCGCGTAATGTGTTCAGCCCATTACTATTTATATATAACATTTTGTTATTTTCAATTTTTGTTTTTTTTATTCTTATAATATTAAACAGAGCTTACTTGAATAGAAGAACTCATGGACTCTGTTTCGTTATGCGCTCTTAAATTAAGAGAATTTTCTATATTATTACCATCAGTATTTTCGTTATTTAGCGCCAGTCTCTCACTGTCGATTAACGCATTTGAATCTATTATAATTGCATTATTTTCTATACTGTTATTCTTCTTTCGTATCGCACATCCGTTAACATTTCCTTCAACTTCTACTTGTTGTTGTTCATTATTCAACATTGATAAACTACCTTTAATGCTGTCTTTCGATGTGGTTTGAGAACCAAGTTTCTTCTCCTTCTCAGATAACGCGACGTGAACATTCTTCATTACTTTTCCCTCTTTCTCTTTAGGTTTCTTCCCGAGTACGGGAAAGTTTGTAATCTTCGAAGCAGTCTTTTGATCCTTCGATTGTCTCACGGAACCAACGCGGCTCGGTTCGACTGAGTCTTGAATTTCCTCCGTTATTGATACCAAATTACCTTTACCCTCTCCAGTAGATTCATCTTTTACAACTGGTATGTCATCTGAAGACAAAAAAAATTTTTTTAAGCAATATTGTTTTCTCTGTATTATAAAACAGATTTGCTATAAAATTAGAAATGACAATAATAAAAATAATATTGAACGTAATAAGCATATTAGAGAGATATATAGAGACAGAGAAACGTTCATATTAAAACATAATTTACTTAATAATTCATTTAAATTACATATTTTTAAAATGCATTATACATATATCATACTTTTGTTCGCATGACTAGAAACTAATACGAACATTCAAATAGTGTTAATATCGATTGCGTTGTATATTTATTCTCAAAATAATTTGCGAACTTTGGAACCAAATTTAACTTTTCTGTTTTTATTGTATGTTTTACGAGTAAATTATAAGGGCCAAAGCACAGACCTTTGCTTAATGCATAACGCATAAGACATAAGAAAATCAACCAATCCTTTTAGAACGAGAAGTGGGAATACAAATGGAAGACTGGATTGGTTGATTCTCTCACGCCTTATGCGTTATGCATTATGCAAAAGTCTGTGCTTCGACCCCCCAAGTCTTGAAATTTTTTAGAAAAAAAAAAAAACATTAAGAATATTATGTAAGATACATATTTTAAGTGTACCACTAGACACTATGTGTATGCAATGTGCTGAAAACAATACAAAGAAAGAAATTGCATGTAAAATATATAATATTTAAAATAACACAAATACACATTAAACAGATAAAATTACAGTTGGCAGGGAACATCAAGTACATTTTTCTAAATAAGCAAATATACTTGAAATTTTTGGTGCGAGCAGATAAATGTGCCGTGTTGACATGCATACTGTCCAGTCATGTGCTGGTTTCTGTTTAGATTTTGTTTTACGTATATGGCTTGTTATAGCTGAGAGTGGTATTTCTGAAAGGAACACAACATCCACGATCACATGAAGCACAAGAATTCATTTCGTATGTGCTAAATGTGTCATCAAATAAACAAACATAATGATATTGTACGCGATTGAGATGTAGAGTTATAGCGTGATGAGATATATTTTGACGTCATCCTAGAGTGCTGTAACTGAAGTAATAATACCATATGTTTGATGATAATGCAGTAGTGGCGCAAAAATTGATTGATCTATTCTTGTCTTCAGTATATACATTTTCCACTGATTCACGAATAATTTCTCCCAGAGCTTGTTCTTCTAACATACTATACAGATGCGCGTTAGCTGCCAATCTATCGTCGGGGTAAGTAGAATCGCACTTTACGTTACTGTCTTTTCGACCTTTCTGACCGATATCATCCTTATTGTCCGCAGTTATTTTCTTTAACTGATCTTTGCTCTTTTTAGGAGAGGACTTTATCGGCGAACTTTGGCTGCTGCTGCATATACTTCCACGTCTAGAACTGTCCAATGAGGAGGAAGATTGTGCTCTTCCCACACTCGTATCCTTCCTATCGACTGAATTTGGAAGTGTATGCTTCCAATGCCATGGACGACGTTTGCTGCTGCCGGATACCGCCGGTTGCTGCTGCTTCTCGACTTGACAATTGCTCAATTCGACCGCAAATAACTTCTCATCCAGATCGTCTAATGACATAGACGCGCAATCCACATTTGTTGGACTTTGTAACTTTTAACTTATTACATATGTATAAAATATATATATAAAATACACACATATATATATATACATATATTTTAAAAGATAATACAAATTTGTGCAGCAAACGTTTCATTCTATATCTACTAGTTATATCGAGGAAATTAAACGATATAGATGAAAAAAAACGTAAATACGTTATATTTTGCCAATAAACGTGTGCAATTTTATATCAATATCGGTTTGGGCAACTATTCATTCATAGGACAAAAAAAACATTGTCAATTCAGCAATTTCATAAAACTCAGAGGAATGTTACATGCAAGCTTGGGCCTAAAAATACTCGACACATCCAATCCATGCATATCCGTTTGTGTATGTTATTTGTATGTTATATATGTTAGAAGTGTAATTTAGCTAATATTCAAACACACAGTTAAGATTTTATTTATGCATGTTAGCTATTTTAATGACCAGCTATGATGTGTTAATACTGCTCTGTCTTAGCATGTTTATTCATCAAAAATAGTCGCCAATGTACAAGTTCAGGTAAACATTATTGATTTTCAATTATGAACTTTTAAGCATTATATCAAAGGTATTATATGAGACAGAAACTTTTTTAGTTACTAAGAAATTTACAAAAAATAGAATATATAAATATTTTGTATATAAAATTTTCTTGTAAATTAATATATATGATAATTAATATTAGAAAATGTGTGTATATTTTCTCAAAGTTCTTTTAAAGACATTACAATCTGTGATCTTCAACAGGTTGTTCTCTAACCTTACATGTTAGTACATATCTTCGTAGAAAAATTTTTATTTTATAATAGATATACACAAAATATAAAAACATACCTGGTAGTTTCTTAGTACGGAAGGAAGCATTTGTGATCATAGACTTTGAAATAGTTGGTGTAGTAGTTGCTGGAGACAATGCAACGCTAATTCCCATTGGTCCATCGTTTTGCTGACCTATAAAGAAAAAACAAACTATTAGTTTTATATTATACACAAATAACTGATTTAAGTGAAATTCTATTGTAAATGTAAATTACCTGGTGCTCCAGTACTCGCAGAGTTGCGTATAGCATTGGTAACTAACATTACATTGGGATATGCTTCATAACAGGCTCTGTTATGAATATCTTCTACAGCTTGATTTGCTATATACCAACAATCATTATACCTGTAAACAAAGACACATTTCAAATAATTCTATTTAAAAATATAACAATCTAATGATACATTGCTGATTATCTAGTAATTCTAATATGTAATATAAGAAAAGTTTAAACAATACACATATAAAGTCAAAATCATAACATAAAATGTATACATACATGGCAAAATATATAGCATTTAAGAATTCCAAGAGGAATGGACCAGTTACTGGTATACGTGGTAAGAGTCTTGGAACAAAACTAGATTCACTGCCGTAGGAAGAACGTTGATGGTGTCCTGGTTTCATAAACCCTTGAGTAACAAGTCTGCAGTAAAAATAAGATTTGATTACAACCACAAATACTAATATTTGACTAAAATTTTCACATTAAACTTACTTTGTTGCAACTTTGCATAACTGTTCTAAAGCAAATTTATTTATATATCCAATTTGTTGATTATAAATAAACAGTAAAGCTGTCATAACTTTTAATCTATTTTGTGCATTCAGTGTTTCAACTTGCTGCAAGGGACCCCAGCTCACAAGTTTTGTGTTGCATTCTTCAAATCGACGCACTGCGCTTTCTGTTAATGAAGCTGGTGCTAAACTTGCAGGCTATTTAAACAAATACATGTTATATTACTATAAAAAGGACTAAAAATTAAAATAAGAAAAACTCGAAAAACTCTAAATATATATATTTGCAAATAGATATTTTATGTGTAACATAATAACATACCTCATGATATGAGGATAACATAGCAAGAGAAGGTAATCTAAATGAGATTGCTTTTTGTTGTCCTGATTTATCCACCACTTCTAGATTATATAATCCAATTAACAGAGTCTCAAGAGAGCGACAACTCTGTTGAAAATTAAACATCAATTATCAATAAGAATGTAATGTGTGAACAATAGAATCTATATTGTGCTAAGAAATATTAAACTAATAATTCAACTTTGTTCAGCAACAAGATAATCAACATAATATAGTAGTTTATCGTTTTTGTCATGTAGGTTATTTGTCCTCCATATTATATAACTTTACTTAAATATCAATTATATACCATGATATCACATAAAAATGATAGACAAATGACATAGTATTGTTGACAAATTGATGGGATATTATCATTGTATGACATTTATAATTCTATTTTACCTTAATGTCACCATGTGCAGCAGAATTTAGATAAATATATATCAGAGTAGGTAGAAATTGAAGAGTAAACCTTTGCAGTTCTATTTCTCGAGATCGATAAAAATTATATAATTGATTGCATACTGTGTCCATCAACTGTAACAAGCCATTAAATTGATATCAGTGTTTTTACATATAAATCTTTATATGTGCATTATATCTTTATATTATATGCATTTATATAAAAGAAAACATATATATTTTTTAATATAAATATATTATAATATATTCTTAATACATGTTTATGAATAATAAAATAATTAACTGCAAATATATAGATACTAGTTATGGATAATTACACATAAAAGATGTCATGCAAAACCACAGCAATCACTTTTTGTAATTTTTTTTAAGTTATAATATTCTAGTTTACTATCTAATCTATACTGTGGTTAATATATATGTTTCTAAAGTAGCAGAATCTTATTTAAATTAACGTTCAAAAATAAATAATCACTGTAGTCAGAATAAATAATCGGAGCAGGTTTTCATTAATTCCTAAAATCATACATAAGTGGAATTTGCTGATATTGCAATGACACTTCTCATATATAGATGTTCATTTACACATATGTTTTATGCATGAATAAACCGTGATGACATTTCTATGTAAATACAGTGATACGTGACATTTCCGAGCACGAAAGAAGCGATGAGAAATGGTTTGACATGAGAGGAAAGATAGCGATTGAAAGAAAAAAAATGTCAGTATGTAACAACACATATGAGATTCCGCGCAAAGATATTTAATTTAATTAAACGGATATTCGCGCTATATACCTCGCTATATTTAGTGCGCTCTTCTAAAAGCACATAAAGCGCTCGCACGATCTCGTTGTCCTGAGAGAGCGTGCTGGCAAACGTGTGCAGATCTGACGGCGGCACATCTTTGCAATCCGCTAGCCACTCGTTTATCAGGCTCTCCGTCATTGTTCGACGTTTCCTGCCTTTGTCAATAAATCAGGATCTTGCTGATCTCGCGGCTGAATCTCTGCACCGATTTCAACCAGCTCGCCGTCACCGCCGTGACGGGTATCATCACACAGGTTTGTGGCGTAATTTCCACGCGCGGGCGCACGAATGCATCAAGGCAAAAAAATGTACGGATACTGAACAACAGATCCAATTACATGCTTTACATGTCGCGTGAATTTTTCTCAAACGTGCACTTGCGACTTTGGACACGAGAACTTGCGTAGTAGGTTACCGCTGGTTATCGTCTCTAGCTGTATCGCCTGATATCGTCGCTGGCAACCACTGGCAATGACAACTTTATCGTGGCACCGACCAATGACGTGACACATATGTGACAGCTCATATTGCCGGTCTCATCAATTGTAATTGGTCAATTCACTGTACTATTTAAGCAAAATAACCAATCACAGATTGGTATTCATTTGAACGTGGATTACATTTAAAAGAATGCTGGCCTGTGATTGGTTGGCTTAAATCTTAAGACAACCTTGGCTTGCTTAAGGCTTAAATCTTATTGCATAAGTTTTTTCGTGTGGGCTTTAATCAGCCGATGAAATTTACAAATTGTCAAATCGCAAATCTTGATAGCTGCTAAGTTTCCTCTACTTATCTTTTCTCTATTTCCCCTTTTGCTCATCAAAGAGAAGCCTGAGAGCGGCCAGGCCCATAAGAGTTTTTGAGATCGCTTTTCCGCCCCGTAAGCTAGCGCATGTTTATATACTCGATTCAAAGAGAGAAGAGAAACCTACTGCGCAGAGGAGAAGAAAAGTGGACAAAGTGGGGATAGCGTTGCGTGCGGGATTGGCGGAACACTTGTTGACGGCCAATGGCAGTGGAGTGAGTGGGCCTTCTGGTGAAG
>QVOA01019628.1:0-12821 GCA_014825685.1 Pseudomyrmex cubaensis | reverse complement strand
AATTATTGTGACCTCGATAACTGCCAGAGTACTTCTTTTTAAACTTTTCGTTTTTAACTCGCCAGTTAATTCCTGGCATTTCTCTCGTTTTAACTTTGCTTTATCTCTCGACAGTTTTTTTTCTAATTAACATATTATCATTAGTGTTTCTGCGCGCGTTATTATCCGCGCGTAATTATCTGGATTTAAAATCCGTGCGTAAAGTAAAAATGGCGGACAGCTTGAACAACAACAACAACAACAAGGGGAAAAGCGTGCTGGGAGATAAATGCAAAGTCACGATCGCGTAAAGTTCGTCGGACGTGCGAATTTCCGCGTGATTATTGCGCGAGGAAGCGCGAAGAAAACCGCGAACTCTGTGCGGAAAAAGCAACCGGGCGACCGCGATTAAACCACGAAATTAAAATTTGTACGGCGAGAAAGAGAGAGAGCCCGCGTACGCGCGCCGGACGTTTAATTGCTGCTTTTTTCGCGCGGCGCACTTTCCAGAAAACTTGGCGTCGTGATTCTGTTAATTCGCGCCAACGTCGCTTTTATGACGTCGAGTGTACTTTCGTATCACGGCCGCCCGCCCGCTCTACGCGGTCGGATCGTTAATTCACCGTTTTTTCTCCTTCGAGTGGCATGAATTACGTGGTAATTTTTTCTTTTTTTTTTATATAAAACTTTTTCGAAACTCTCTTCAATAAATATCTTGTTTCTCGCAACAGCGTTTCTCACGTCGAGTGACGATTGTTGCAAATTATTTGAAACACTTCGCTCGACCGTTTATCGAGTGTGAACTGGGATTCTGTTCGAATTCGCGTGACACTAGAAAGAAACACGAGAAAATATAAAACGTTTCTATATTAACCAGCTGGCTCGGGTGGCGAGAAGAGAGTCACGGTCTGCCTCGCGCATGTTTTACGCGTGAACTTGGCGCGACCGTGTCTTTTGATGCCAGCCGGCCCGTTGCGTGTTTCACTACTCTTCCTTTTCCCCGTCCCGGCGTTCAGTCTATTTTCGCGAAAAGCCGTGTAATTTTTTGCTAAATTAAACCGGGGATTACGAGAGAAAGCGCGTTCGAGGTGAATGGCCGCGGTTCCAAAAATTTGCAACGTGTCCGTAAACATTCGAACGAACGCGATCACGTCTGCAAAACTCGGACACCATACTCGGACGGGAGATAAGCGTCAGCCTGGATGACTTGTTCGCAGACACCGCGACGCCTGTTTCACACGACGCGAAGACTGTTTCCGAAGATGCTTTTTCTCGTCGAGAGACGGAGTGGCAATTAGCTCGCGCGCTGGTCGATGTAAGTTTTTGAGCGAGTCGCGAAACACAGTACAGAGCCGTCGATCCGACGCCACGTCGCTTGGAGAGGCTCCAATTTTGCTAATGCACCTCCTTGCCGGCAAGTAATTTCGAGTTTCGAGTACGAGTCGAGGGAGCGAGCGAGCGAGCGCTATCACCTTTTGGGCTTAATCCGAATTCGCCAAACTTTCGGCGATGTTCTCAAGCGATGCAGTTGCGCACGAATATGCGACGACTTTCGGCTGACCACATCGCTGTCATAAATTCCAGCACGGTTTACTCACGGCGATTGGACACCTCGCGAGATTCGGGCTACGTCCAGGAATAGTCTCTCGACGTGCGCTTTTTCTCGATGGATTATTCCCGTTGCGTGAAATATCGCTCCGACATTTAAATATTAAAACGACGGGCGGGCAAGGGCGCGATATCGTGATACATTATGCGCGTCACTTTCGCCGCGATGTGGACCACTGAGTGGACCCGCGACATTTCCAAATTTATCGCGAAATTTCAGTCGACGTAAATTTGCGCTTTTGGCGAGGGTTTCTTTATTTCTTAAAACGCGCTTGGCTCTCGCGGAGTTTTAAGAGCTCGGAGCGAAAAGGCGCGCGCAATTTTTTGTCGCAATTTTCGCCGGGACTAAATGGCGCGCCGTGATGTGACTCCGCGCGGATCTCGGGTTACCCCCGGGGCATTAATTTAATTCCTCTTAACACGCCCCGATTCCCGCCTTTTAGCCTAACGCACGCTACTTACTTTACCTCGGCGGCTATTGTACGCAGGTAACGTTTGCCAGACGTCCACCCGCGCGAGGAGGAAGTATTAAATTCAAGGGACTTTACGCGCGCGAAAGAGAGTTCCCATGTTACACACTCGTGCTGCTTTGTGTTTGATTAAAACTAATAAATTTTGTCCATTTTTTTTTCACGAGAGTAAAAACCAACAAATCTAATCACCGTTCACGTTTTTTACAATACAATATAATATAATAATAATACGATATAATAACAATAAGAACAATAATAATAGTTTTATTGACCCAGTTGTGAAAAGTACAAATAACGCATTAAAAAAAAAAACAAATTTGAAGACAACAATTACTCAAATGACGAGGCGACAATTACTCGAAGTCCAACTAAACTCTATAATTATTTAAACGCGATAACAAAGAAAACACGTGTGTAAAAAGGAAAACAATAAAGTAAAGAAAATAGTAGACTATACAAAAAACATAGTAACAAAAAGCTACAAGAAAAACTTGAAACGAACGGAATATATTATAAGTGTGCAATAATGAGAACCGCTGGTGCCGAGCAAAAAGAGTAGAAAAAAAACTCGGCTCGAATGCAACAAATTATAAAATTTTACAGCGGCATAAGAGAAGGAAATTTTTGCGTGCGGTGTTGAGAAAAGGAGAGAGTCTCCGATGACGAGTGGAAGAAACAGAATTAGCATAAAAAATTCCTCATTAAAATTCCTTATTAAATGGATATTTGTGCAAATGAGAGAATAGCAATTTAAAAACTCTTCTCGGTGAATAACACGCGGCGGACAATCGGGTGTTTGGCGGTTGAATTTCAAGGTCGGCGTAGTCTAAACTTCGCTCTATTTGCCGCGAACCTATCTTTGCACCCGCCGCAGTTGGAACTGGCATACCGACAAAGGCCGACGAATATAGCCGACACACGGCCGGGATGTTAATCCGAAACACGCATGACCGCAATGACGGGGTCTCTCCCGGTGCGCCGAGCCAAGTTTTTGAGCCCGCCGCGTAACCCTTCGCGATCCGCGTCATTCTATAGAGAAACCGAGAGAGAGAGAAAGGAGGAGCAGAGGTTAAAAATATCACTTCCTGTAAAAAAAAAAAAAAAAAGTAACGATGCACAGAACGGCGCTGCCGCGGGACGCGACGTATAAGTTGCGGATTTTTCCAACGCGAGTTTTATTTCCGCCAACGTTAATTGCGAGAGAGTAAAATTAGTTGCGCGAGCGGTCAACGAACGACGAACGATCCATCGATCAAACTTTGCCGCGTTCCGGTTGGCAGGTTAATTTTGGGCGCGAACGCGCGCGCGATCAGGACGCGTGCCGCATTTATTTTCACAGGGTGCCGGAAATAGCCGTCGAGAGAGAACGCGCGCGCGAGAGAGAGAGAGAGACGGAAAGAGGAGAGCGCTCCACCCGATATTATAATAGCGATGACTAGCACGGCGAGCGCGACAGTCCGCGCGCGAGTAACGCTCCGCCGCGCGAGAGAACGGGAGCTGGATAACGTTACTTCTCGAGTCACCGGCGTGTGCGTCGTCGCGCGCGACGAAGATCGCAGTTGTTTTTTCGCAGTTGTGCAGTCGTCGTTGTTTTCGCACAGTCTCGCGAAAAAAAAAAAAAAGGAGTGAAACGCGTTACAGCCGCGAAAATCGCAGCTTTTGCGCAATCGTCGTTCGGTTTGCGAAACAACAACCGCGAGAGAAGTGAAAATCGCAACCGTTGCGCAATCGTTAATTTTTTTTTTTTCTTCTTTCGTCCCGAATCAGTTCTCGAGTCGCGAAGAGACACGTGTGCTTCGCTTCGTCGTGTGGCAGATTTCCAACGAGGGAATGTTATATATAGCGCCGAGAGCGGGCACATCGCCGCAGCGGTTGATGTGTGTAAAACGTGGCGGTGTCTCTCGCGCGTGACACGTGTGAGATTCGCGCTAGTTCGCCGCGATAAGAGCGCGATTTCTCGCGGGGAATCGACGTTGCTTAGTCCCGCGTGTCACCGTAAACGCGTGCATAAAAACGCGCGTCGCATAAAACGTCCGCGGGATTTATGCAGCGCCGCTCATCCTCGCGCGCGGTAAGAGGCAAAAATCGCGGCCGCGCGCGATGAATAAGCAACGGCGAGGCGGCGCGGCCTGGCGTGTGCATTATGTAAAACGCATAAATCTGTCCGTCGCGCGCGATAAATCAAAGCGGTCGAACGTTCGGGAGTGAGGAGGGAAGGAGAGAAAACTGCAACACCTGCTCCTCTCGCCTATTGAAATTATTCGAGTTAAGAGACGCGCGCGGGAGTCCCCTCGTCGCCGCGTATTAATCGAATCGCGCGCGGAAATTCGCATCGTGTTCAGGCGCTTGTCAATTTTCCTACGCGCGAGTGTTAGATGGCGGGAAGATCCACTTTGGTGACGTTCAAGTAGTGGGAATCGGTCCGACGCGGTCAGCCGAACTGGGAAAATGGTAATTAACGATTTGAAATTACAAACGCGTCGCGCAGTCGGCATGGGTTAGACGCTCGCACTCGACGTTCCCATGCGACGTCGCATGATTTATGACGAGCGTAAACTCTTTGATGGTTCCGGAACACGCTCGTTTATCGTTATCGCAACTTCCGCCGCTACGTGGCTGCTTAGAACCACTTAAAGTAGAGAGGCGAACGTTTAATTAGATTGTCCCAAATGAGAGAAGTCACTTTTGAGTTGATTTTATGAGAAATTGCAAGTCGGTATATAATATGGTCAATGCGAGCCAATGTGTCAGATGTTCGTGCAAAATATATCTTTTTTTTTTTTTAGCTGATATTGCGAGCTTAAATTTGTTGTTAAACTTGTTGTTTTTATTTCTTTCATCTAAACGTGCAAATTAATACACATAATATAATTCGAACTGAATTCAAAACTTCATTTCCTTTAGAAAGGCTTCTCTCTATCGGCGCGTTAACCTTACGCTGTATATGTTCGAATTATGTGCGTGTGCAACAACGGCGCGCTGTTTGCGACAATCACAGCGCAACGTAACGCACCGGCTCGAAATGTGCGAACCAATTAATCGTAGCCGGTAACGAGCCATCAAACAAATCCGGTAAACGCGTCGTCGGCCGGAATGTGCCGCGGGACTATATACATTCTCCCGTACAAATTAATTAACGGGTCTATAATTACGTCGCTAATCGCCGGCTAATTCTTGCGCAGACATAATTGTGCCGCGGCGCGACAATGACGAGTTCTCTGACATTATTGCGCGTGTGTCTCTCGGTTGAGAGGCGCGCTGGAATAATGCGATGGACGCGGAAGAGGACAAAGGGAAACGGAGATAGAAGGAGAGAAGAGTAAATGAGGGCTTAGGCGGAATTAACATAATTTCGACGCGATTAATTCGCGATTTCGCAACGTGCATCGCGTGCGTCAAATCTGCGAGCGGCGGATTGTCTCGATAAATGCGCGCGTGTTGCGGAGGGCCAGTTCGGAATGTGTGTCCGGAGATGCATGCCGACATGGGCTGTGCACAGAGCGAGAGAGAGCGAGAGAGAGAGAAATTGCTACCGCACAAACCCTTTTGCCTCCTGAACTGTTGGATTCGTTGGACAGCGGCGAACGCGATTGGAATGGCACGTACGCGCGGGATAGACGCATAATTGCGGTAATAGTCGGCCCGAGAGAGGCCTTTAACTGCCGTGTACTGCCCTCGGCGAGAGATGCATCCCTAAATGCTAAAGGGATCTGACATGCAGCTCGTACGTTGTGTCGAGCATCAAGGATTCGCGCTCCAACGTCGATGATTTTGGAGAAGATCGTTTGTTCGTATCGCGGCGAATTCTTCGCTCCAATTGAAATGCAATCCGAATCAATCCAACCATTTTTATTTCTTTCGAGATTTCGCTTTTAATTTACTTGCGATATAAAATTTTTTAATTCACTCCCGAGTAAAATTCAGACCGAAACATCATTTTTCTCATGCACATTTGCTCATTTTAATTAGTTCTTTTGTCGTTCTTTCAATGATTTTCTCTTCAATCAGTTTTTTATTCATTATCAGTTTTTATTTTAATATTCAGTAAAACTTCGAAAATGTTTCTTTTCCCGGAAAAACTTTGACAGTTCGATGGGAGCGGTGTTTATTTCGCAGCGAATATTTCGCCATTGTCGCACGGAATCGTCAAATACGAGAGTATGAATATACATCGCGGGTAACTGATACCTCTGGGGATGCGCCACGAGAACGTGTCTCTGGCACGCATTATCCTAGGGCTTTAATCGGCTTTTGATCCGATTAAAATGGTTTTCCATTTGCTCTAGCGAATTGTGCATAATTGCGATCGCTCAATCGGGCACGCGAAGGATCTTTGGCGCGCTGCGTGGATCCCTTTCGCCGATCCACGGGCGTGCAATTCTCCTTTTTCCCCCCTGGGAATCGTGTTAATTGCATACAAGTTTTCCTCCCTCTAATCGGTAATTCAATTAGTTAATTTGTATTTGCATTCGTACGAAACACATCCCCTCTATAACAAGAAGCAATTGTAGTATTTCGTCTTAATCTCGTATTTGCTGCACGCGATTGGGTCTTACAGCCTCGGGATCTCGGATTCACGTTGTTATAAGATTTTTCTCCGTTTTTCTTCGTTTTTCTTCGTTTTTTTCCCCATTAATATTTTATTTTTCGGTTTACTTTGACGCGCGAGGTAAAAAAAAAGAAAAAAAGATGCCGCGCAAAGTTGCCGATACCCCGACACGATCCGTTTTAATTATTCCGTCGTCGCGGAATATTAATACGACGTCTCGGCGCCGACGTTGCCCAAAGATAATTAGACGTTGAGGTCCTTTAGAACGAGCCGGTAACGAGCTTCTTTGCTCTCGCGCGCCGATCTCTCCTGTGAGCCCCCTCAGAATTTTCCGCGCGCGTCACTTTAAAACATGACAAGTTTATGCGAAATTAACCAATGAATAAACATTATTCGAGCTCTCACCTTTTTTTTTTTCCAATCGCGGTTGCGCGACTGCGTTTCGCGTTACGGAAATTCACAGAGCCGCGACATGTTTGTTGTCAGTTTTTAATAAAAAAATATATATAGTAAATTTATAGCAGATATATGAATATATAAATTTTAACCCTTCGAGTTCAATCCGTTTCTAAAAAACCAAAAGGCTTTGCTACAGAAATTATTTTTACGCGAATTGCATTACGTCGCAACAGTTCGAGAAATATCAATGTCGAAATCATATCGGAAGCGAAATATCGGAAAGCCAATTCCGAGTTTTCCCGGAGGAAAATCAGCCGGCGCTTATCAGACGCACTTAGCAAACGTCTCGTGCTACACGGGGGGATACACCACCGCGGCGGTAACAAAGTGCATTGCTCGGCGGAATATGGAAATACACAGTGTTTCGATGTATAGCGCGCGTCAGCTGGTGTTGAGAGCTTAAACGACGCTCTTTGTCCCCGTATAACCGACCGCCATCGATCCCGGGACACTGGCACGACCTAATCTACTCCCACATGAGGTTGAAAATCAATTAACCGCTTAACCTCTTCCTTCGCCTACGGCTCGGGTCTTCCACACAATTAGGATTGCGGATTGCCGCGATATGAACCAATTCTGGACTCTCGCCAGAAGAATCTCTTCTTTCTCTCGGTCCGTTTATTTTTTTTTTCTCAATTTACCGGAAAAAGTCTTCTTTAGGGGTTCAATTTTCTGACTCTTGTCTCTTAGAAATTAGAAATTAGTTTAAAGACAAGGTTCTCTCGATGAAGCAAAATGTGACGTTTGTGTTCTTAGGTGAACGGCGACGATGATTGGGAGTACGAGGAGATCGTTCTGGAACGGGGCGGGGCAGGCCTAGGTTTCAGCATCGCCGGCGGCACGGACAATCCGCATTATGGCAACGACACCGCTATTTACATCACGAAGCTCATACCGGGCGGCGCCGCGTCCGCGGACGGTCGGCTGCGTGTCAACGACACGATACTGCAGGTGAACGACGTGTCCGTGGTCGACGTGCCGCATGCGGCCGCCGTAGACGCCCTCAAGCGGGCCGGCAACACCGTCAAGCTGGTAAGTTTAACCCTTCCTCTCAGACCCCGACGTTTCCCGATTGCGCGCGTTACAAGTTACTCGATCCCCGGCGCTACACGTCAGAACGCTGTTTCCTCCGTCAACGTGAGCGCTTACAAGTGCTTGATTACATCAGAGGCAATTAACGGCGTTATAAGACGACAATCACCCGACCCGGTGTAACACGGTCGTACGTACAAATTCGAAACGGTGAAAATTATTTATTTTCAATTACGCGCGCGCTCTCCCACACGCGATATTTTAATCCCACGTCGATCGAACGTTACAATAATGCGCAATTACGACATCAAGAGAGAAAATCCAGCTAATTACCGATTAACTGACATTAAACGCGTACGTGGCACACACACACACGCACGCGAAACTGACGTATGCAAATCTCAAATCCGTATTTAATTGAATTGTAACGTGCCGTTACAACACAGAGAGCGCGAAGCGCACAGATCGCGATCATCTGCCATATCATATGCGCATCTCAAGTGCGCAGATTTAATTGCGCGACGAATGTGTCGCGCTATAATTGAATTGCAAATATTGTAATGTGTGTGTATGTGTGTGTGCGCGCGCTTTCTGTGAGAGTTAAACTCATCTTGCGCGCGCGCACATGTTCAACCTCCGATGTTATATGCCCGCCAATAATCGCCATCGAATCTCCACAAAATTAATCGTCAATATTAAGCGCGCATTAACGGCGTATTATCGCTGACCGCAAATAACACGCGCGTTCCAATTAGATTATATAAAAACAGTGACATGTAATTTCGCCGTGCGTGTACCATGCAAATATATCGCCCGAATTCATCTCTGATTTCTAATTTACATTATTGCAAACAAAATTCCCTCCGCTTCGAACTTTTTCTCTTTTTTTATTTTTTTTTTTTTATTTTTGTGAACTTTTTCTCCAGTTTCGCATCACGGAGAAAAGTTCCGCGGGATTGACGGGCTTTTCCGGATTCCATATTTGTCATAAAGACGCGTTCGAATATCTTCGGCTTACGCCTGAGAAAAGTCCCGAAGCGACGATCGCTCACACACGGGCCTTTCGAGAGATTCCCGCGGGATGCGAGGGAAAGTTTCGACGGGATCGTTCGTTACGCGTCTCTCGGATATACGTTAATGTCACCCTCCAAAAAAAAAAGAGAACAAAAGAAAAAGAAAGGAGAAAAATCCCCACGTGGATTGTCGTTGTAGCTCCGTTTACGAGCAGAATCGACGGCAGTTCGGTGTAAAAAATCGACGAAGATGCCGATCTTCCGCACTCGTTATGAAAACTTTAAATGAAGGATCTTCTCTGCCGAAAGAGAGAAAAGAGAGGAGACGCGCGCGCGAAAATGCAGACCTGACACGACGAAGAGGCCGATAAATTTCGGGCGTAACGACTTCTTCAACAACCGCCGCGCGGTGGTTTTCGAAATACTTCGGAGGAGGAGGAGGAGGAGTTTTCCGCGAAGTCAGCGTTGATATTAACCCTTCCTGGTTTGAGAATAACGACGAGAGGAAGGCATAAAAGACGGATTTACGAGCCGTCTTGGTCTTATTTTGGCGTGAAGTTCCCTCGCATTATTGCCCGCGCGCGAGAATATAAACGCGCGTTCCTTAGAAACGTAAAACGCGTCGCAGCAATCGGATATCGCGGATATTTTTGCGCAACTGTGAAATCGCATCTCAATGAGTGATACAAAGAGAAACCCTCTTTGCTTCTCCCGTAGGGAGAAAAAAATTTAATTAATGTGTGCACCCGAGCCGAGTCTCTTCCACGTAGCGCGATTGTATAAACGGGCCGTTTAAGGAAAATCGCGTCGAACAAATCCACTTTATAAATCTCACCGAGAAGTAAAGGGAGTAGTTCGAAGGGAGATATATCTTTCGAATCAGCCATGCCGGGGCGGGCATTTAATTACGTGGATTCATTGTTACATCGGGAATGAAAGAGCAACGCGGATATCTCCTTTATTTTTTTTTTTTTTTGTTTAAAAGCTTCTCCCCCCGAACGATATCAAGCTTCTGAGAATCCGGGCGTTAATCGAGCGTCCGTCGCCGGTGTCTTTCGGGCTCAATTAACGTCATGTTTCTTCCCCCCGATCGATTTTCAGTACGTACGCCGACGGAGGCACACGCAGCTGATTGAGATCGAGCTGATCAAGGGTAACAAGGGCCTCGGCTTCAGCATCGCCGGCGGTATCGGCAATCAACATATACCGGGCGACAATGGCATCTACGTGACCAAAATCATGGACGGTGGAGCCGCCCAGGTGGACGGTCGTCTCGTTGTCGGTGACAAATTGGTGGCCGTCAGGAACGCTTTGGTAAGTACATACGTCGTTTTTTCTTCACCGAGCGGTTCACGTTTTTTCTCTCTCAAAATTTATTCCAACAAAAACGTTGAGTCGCACGTAATAATATCGCATGCAAAACGCGATTCGCGCGCTTCGAGGTAAATAGATTAGAGAGAGAGCTTTTGTAAAGTTTGTCCACGCCCGCGCGCGTGGTTTTTTTCGCGGTTGAGAAGCGCGGCAGCACGTGTTCGTAGAAAAATGAAGTCGCGACCATTTTTCATTCTAAAAGCGCGCGCGGGACCGGCCCGTGACATCTCTTCTTTTTCTATCTCTCTCTTTCTTTCTCTGCGCCCCTAGCTGGGAGAGAGAGAGATAAATGTAGATGTGAAAATAGATTGCGCTGCTTTCCAAAGCTCATGAGTAATTGATCGAGTCCTTTTCGCCGCGATAAGAATCGCCCGGCTTCGGGAAATGAGGCCAATTACTTTATAACGCGCGCACGTGTCATTTTTCAAGCGGTAATGTTTTTTTTTTTACATCGTTATCCGCGGGGAGAATCGGAATCAATGAGGAGAAAAAAAGAAGCGGAGTCAAGACGAAATTCGATGTTCGCATTTGAAAATGTTTGAAAAAACCGCAACAGTCCGATAAACAAATTTCCATCGTGAATATCTTTTTTTTATCATCGATTCTTCGCGGTGATATATAATTGAGAAATAAAATAAAAATACGTTCCGTACTTTTCGAGAAAGCGTGGAAAGTAAATTCGCCAACTGCGTGTATAAATTGTCGCGAAAAAACGAGCTGCGGCATCCCACGCTCGAGCGAGTCCGGAAACCGTTTCGAGTTTTATAATTACCCCTTCCCTTCTCCCCGAAAACTTCGCTCGAGCTCGCGCGCGCCGAAACTAATTACCATGAGATCAATAATTACTCCGCCACGTGACAGAATAAAACGTAAGCGAGCGAGAAAGTTTCCGAACATTGTCGTAAACAGCTGATTGCGTGCGAGCAAAATTCCGTGCCGTAATTTTAATCGAATCGTCGTCGCTCGCGATTCCCCGTTTCCGCGCGCTACTCGATTATAACTTCGAGAAATTTTTATAATCCTGAGCGAAAAGAACGTGTCGGCGACACGTTCACACGTTCCGCCAGGTGTGGTTTTTTCGGCGACCCAAAGAAACGTGTTACGAATTTCTTTTGCCGAATTATATACATTTCTAAATCTGTAATAAGGGAAAGGAATTTTCCTGTCAAGCGTACGGATAAAAAAAAACTCGATTAAACTTTGGAAATTTCTTTGAATCTTTTTTGATAATTATCTCCTAACTTTCTGACAGCGTGCTGGTAAACAGTTTTTTTAATCCGATTTTGAATAAAATAAGATAAAGAACATTATGAGGTAATATCTTGTTGTTTGCAAATTATGAAGATACTAAAGAAACTAAAGCACAATGTGCACATCTTAAAACAAAGCCGAAATCAAAGTGGTTATCGTAAGTAATGTCGAATAAAATTCGTACAAGTTTGAAGAGTTCGCGAGAGCCTCGAGTCGTGCTCGAATCTCGATTAGCCTCGTCGACCCCCGCATGAAAAAGTCATGTGCCTTTCAACGCACTTTCGCAACGTAGAAAGAAAGAAGGAAAGCGCCTTTCGTTCGTGTACACGCGCGCGCATTCTGCACTTCACCCTCCGGCGACAGTCATAAATCAAGCCGGTCGACTCGTTCGGCGCGGCTTTAATCGGCGCTTTTTTGGCGCGACTCCTTGGAAAGAAGGGTGCCTTAAAGGGTGGTGAAATCGCCGAAGCGAAAAATCACAGACTAGCGCGGCCGCGGAGCTGTATATATATTCGCTGACGGAGGAGCTATCAATTACTGGCGGCGCTTTAGAAAAGCGTTCCAATCTACTTTTCCTATCCGCACACTTAACCGTTGATTCCCGAGTGTTCGATCTTCCTTCCAGGTTGTTGCGTAAAAATGTGAAATCTGCTTCGTTTCTTTCTTTTTTTTTCCTCCCATTTATATAATCCTTTTAACAATGTATTTTTTTTTTTGCAACAAATTATAAAGCTCGTGAAATGTTCAATTAAGTGTAATATTAAGATCGATATGAGCCAATATGCAATGCCAAATGTAACGTGCAATGTACATATGCTTTTAAACGTGTAAATTAATACACATGGAGATTCGAATTAAATTCAATTCGAAAATTTATGTGTATTTAAGATACTTAGCTTGCGTATCATATAATATTAAAAATTTATTAACGCGTATATCGCGTCGATATACGCGTTAATACAAAATATTTCTGTTTCTATAATAGTACGTAGTACTACTATACTAAGTAGCGTTTTGAGCAGGAATAAGATTTTTCTATGCAAACATCATAATATCGCATATCGATATATATATCGCATTTCGATA
>QVOA01019627.1:0-13092 GCA_014825685.1 Pseudomyrmex cubaensis | reverse complement strand
CACGGGTTCCTGTTGTCCGATCACGCTGAAGTTTTACATACATCATTTTCTCACCAAATGTCACGATTTACGAGGGTAAGACAAAAAAAAATCGAAAGTTGAAAAATAAGGGCCACCCTAATGTCTACGCATATAACAAGTTCACTTGTAAATTTTTACAAAAACATTAGAAGTTTTAAGATACTTGAGAGAAATCTGGCAACTCTAAACTTCTGAGAATAAAATGTGAGATGTGCATATGAACCAATTGAAAATAGATTAGATATTGTCGGCAAATAAAATTCAAGAAGAAATTAATAAACTGAAAACATGTGCATTAACATGATGCATTATGCGTGATATAATAATAAGGGAGGCATAAAATCACTTTGAGACATATCATTAAATCTTTAATGAATATAAAGTGAAACGGTGCACACACCTGCGGTTTGTTGGCAATTAAGTGTGCGTTGTCGCGATAATTATCGTCACACTCAGAAACCACAACGCTGCTGACATAATGATCTATGCATAATTTGTTGCCGAAGTAGCCGCACGCATTAGTATGACAAAAACAATCCCCACGGGTTATAAAATGATATGAATATTTTATCAGCGTATGTGTAGTTACCATAATAAAAAATTTAAATGTGCAAGAAACATGTGTAATATGTGAATAAAGCACACACAATTTTATATTTTTCCCTCAAATAAAAACTACCTCGGGATTCGTATAATCGCTAATTTTCATAGTTTCGCAAACGTCTCTCATTTGAGATACGAAGTCACAATTGCGCTGCGATAAACAACAACGTTTCTTCATCTGCTTATAATCCGCCAGATGTACGCGAAAGAACAGACTTTATGAGATTGCATTGGAAAGACTCGAGCCAGCAGCGCAGCGTCGAGGGAATTGCTCGAGAGAGCGACGTCGGTCGATTTTGCAACGCCGGAGCGTGGAAGTTACGCGCGCTGGATAGAAGTCCCTGTGCAATTCCTGAATCACTTCGGCGTTACTTGAGACCAAGGTCAGTGGTGCAGTGGCTGCACCAACCGCGGCGAGGTCTCCGTCATCTTTTTGCTCCGTTCCCCGCAGGCCGCGCACAGAGCGCGGCAGAATAATTACTCGGATCATCGTCACGTTATTGTCCATTAAGACAAAACACAGAAGCATATCGCGACCGGCGAAAGATAAATCAATGTGACAGGATAATATACCGCGACGTTCATAAGCACGATCGACACTCTCTCCTCTCTCTCTCTTTCTCTCTCATTACTTAATCTTGATCCCTCCGATACTTCGACATGCGATGAAAGACGATCGCGGAGTATCTCTAATGGTTTCGTTACGAGCACTAAGTACGATATCTCGAGACAAAGAAATAAGTTCGCGCGTTAAAAGCGTAAGAAAAATTTAGAAAAAAATTCTTGTGTGCTACTTTGTATGAGTTATATAATTATATAAGATATTTATAAAGAAAGAAAGAGAGAGAGAGAAAAAGAGAAAGGTTGTGCTACATTTCCTATTGACGAATCAGATAAATGCACTGATTTGAACAACGTGCGCGCGAAGGGCACTGTGCGGTCGAATGTAATGTTTCATTCAGACAGTGCCAGCGCGCAAATGAAAAGTGTATATGATTAATGCACCCGACACTGCGCAGGAATGTTAATCGAGCCCGCAGCGATCGCAAAAGTATTTTTCTTTCCTGTCGTTCGCGTTCGTGTCGTTTTTTCGTTCTTTCCGCGGTGCGTGCACGATAAGCCTCGTTATCGCGGGACATCGTAAACGTCGTTTCATTAATTATCGTTCGTACACACTTTATTTCGTCGATAATTTGTCGGTAACTTCGACCGGTTCGTCCTTACAATCAATTGCAGATTCATCAGAATGCGCGACGGCAATCACTGCGGTTGGTTAACGATCGGTTATTCACACACGTAGTTAGCTTTAGGCTGCGCCCCAAGTTACGATCGCGTCTTCACGCATCTCTTTAATCTAAAAATGTAATTCAAGGTATATTTTTAATTTTTAAACGCTAATATTTGGAACAGTTTTTAATAGCATTTCGACGAATCGTCTTTATTTCTTCATGTCCCAACATAACGTCAGCGTACATTAATTCATTTTTTTCAGCTCTCTCTTTGTTGTTGTAAGCTTAGAGTTTTACAGACAGTGTACTTGCGAGAAAAGCACTTGCTTAAAAGAATCATAAACGCGCGCGTGTCATCGGTATCTCTTCTGTAAAACGCTGGAGGAAATTTCGCTCTGTGAAAGTATCGCTGCGGAAGAAATTGATGAGCGTGTGATAATCCGTTGTATGGTCTCGTAACAACTCCATAAACTTTGACCTTCTATCGAAAGAAAACATCTAAAACGTCGTATAATGGAAAATTAATCGGATGAGAGTAATTTGTTGCTCGCGTTTTGTGCGCGCAAAATTGCGCAAGACAAAATAAAGACCAACAAATGCGAATAATTATTTGCAATATTTTTGTTTCTTTCATTAAGTTTTACACAATTTTCATTTCAATCGTAATTTAAATTTAAATTGTAAGTTTTCAATCTTTTCTTCCTTTCTCGATATTTTATGTTCGATTTAAAACAACTTTTACGGCAAATCGACAAGTCAAATAGTCAGGCATTGTAATTTCATCGATATTACACGCGGCTATAACACCGCTGTTCATTCTGCTAACCAAAACAGATTGTTTCCCTAAGCGTGACATTGTGATGCAATATTGTGCAGTCTCTGTATGCAGAGTCCTTAATACTCTCTAATTCTTGTACACCCGATGCATGACGCAAACACGAACACGTATACCGCACTCGGGGAGGTCACGTATCCAGGTTCTGACCTAGTGACACGATCCTGTGACGTCACGGGAGAGTAGTAGGGATGGCGAAAGGGTGGCAAGGCTGCGGAATATAGGTGAAGCTTCTGACGAGGGAAATGTTTTCCTTGACGCGCTCAAGTAATGGGGATAATTTTGAATGTAAAAAGTGTAGCAATAAATTTCTCGTAGAAAAAGACGCGAAACAAACTAGGAAGAGGAAAACAAATTCCTATGAGTATTTTAATATAACATAATTTTTATATTATACAATTTTTATAATATACAATTTTATTTAGTGAGTAAAAAATTGTTAATTACACTTTTAAGTAAAGATCTTTTTGTCTTTGCTCTAAATTTTGCTGCATTTCCGCTTGCGCCGCAATCGACTAATCGCCCCGCGCCTTGGTCGGCCAACGTCACGATTGTCCACGAGCGGCGCCATCCTTTGTCTAAATTCTCGCGCTCTTTCGCTCCGCTTCATATGTTATTTTACAGCTTTTTGTAGTCCGTTTATTCGTATTTTTATCGAATTTTTTCGCGTGACCAAAACCGCCGGGTTCGTCGCAATCACGTCTCCCGAGAAATCTTGGAGAAATTGAAGGGTATGAGAGATCATCTTGCGAGAGAAGGAGGAGGAGGTGGAGTCTTCATCGTCAACAGCCGTCGGCGTCAGTGACAGCTTCCTGGTTAGGCTTGTCTCGCGGCTCAGGCGTCCTCATTCGCTCTGAGAAACGGCGACAACGACCCCCGTCTGCGTCATTACAACGCCATCACGAGACGACGAACGAGCGTGAGCGCCACTGCGGCAGCAGTGGATGCGAATTTCTGGGGTGGAGATCGAGGAGAGATACATCAGGTGGAAGTCTCGTAGTGATTGTAAACGAGGTATACCAGAGGAGTATCATTTATCCCGAATATCGCCTCTGATGTATAATTTCGTTGTACAATATTAGAACGAGAATTGACTCGTGCATGACACTTATATTGCACATGTATATTTGCTACTGTCTAGCTTAGTGCAAAAAGTATTGTACAAAATTTATTATTAAACAGCAAGCAGCTTTGATAATAAATTTCAGAAATATTTACAAGTATAAAAGCATAAATTTATTCAAAGTTTCTTTTCTCTTTTATTTTTATCTTAAAAAAAATTTGCGTATGTTTAATTTTTTGCAAGAAAATAGTTGCTTTGAAGAGTCTGTAACTATACTGAGAAAAATTTCAATATTTTATTACTGTAGAAGTGTGTCATTCACGTTACACTTGTAACTATTTAGAAGAGTGGACAGTTACTGTCGCTCGCGCGCGACATAAACGCGCGGATCGTGGTGTACGTGTCCTTCCGGTTCAATAAACGTTTCCTCGAAACGTGCCGCTATATAAACCACCTCCGCATATTTTAACGAACGATTCGTGAAACGTCGTTATGCATTCGTACTCGGAATACTGCATTTCCCATCTATCTCTCGCGGAAACGCACTTACATCGTCGTTCGCCTTGACATCGTGGCGAACGATGAGAGAGAAAGAAAAAGAGAGGAAGAAAGGAATATCTAAAATATATATTTCTTCGGCGTCACTTGACCTCCCTCGTACTTGGCGACCGATTTTGCTGAGGCACCGAATGCGCGCGATAAACATCGTAGATTTTTTTCCTGCATTTGAGAAACATGTACACTTCTCTCCCACGTGAACGAACACATTAGTCATCTCTTACGACACTTTTCCTCCCTTCTGTTTCACTTCAAAGATAAAATATGGAACACACTTTAGCGCACATTCGTTCGTTCTCTGTTACCGAGAAATTGTTCATTCAATCTTGCTCGTGTCAGGGTCGTATTTTATATTTTTGTCGATAATAACTGAATCCTTTACTTTCGTATCTATTTAGCCGCTGTAGTCGATAACATAACTCTGTATATACGTTGAATTATTGATTTACATCGATTTACGTATTACAGCTTAATGTTTCTTTTTTTCTGGTCTGTAGATGTACTTGTCGCAGATGTGGCTGTCGATACTTAAATACGCTTTCTATACGTCGACAGCATATTAATCCTATTTCATCAATTTGTTTCTCTCCGCAAGTTGTGTTTTGCTCCATTTGTTGCTCCGCAAAAATTGAGTTGAATTATAACGGAAAAACGCATATAGTAACTTGATAATAAATTAACTTCAAAATAATAAATTTAAGTTTAACTTGGCAAATTTTCTCTTGCAGCTTCGGGTCCCACCGGTGTCTTCCATCAGTCAGCGTTCACGGCCATTCTATGTTTCGGATAGTCGACCCACCGCCACCACCGCCTCCCAATTCCACCAAGCAGAGCGCCAGCGAGTGGATCTATAAGGTCAGTCAGTTTGTGACAGTAAAAACGTGCAGCCAATGTGAAATTCACCCCGGAGGTCTTTGCCAAATGGGTTATTCCGGCGGGGAAAGAAGAGAGAGAAAGAGAGAGAGAGAGAGAGAGAGAGAGCAAAGGTTACGAAAACGACGAGAGATGTCGCGGAGCCATAAAAGTCGTAACGCGCGCTGCCCAACACGAAGCAGAAAACGTGTCAGAGACGTAGGGGGCTCTAAGCGAATTACCTGGGATCCACACGTGGATCTCAAGGTGCGCAGCCTTGAAAGCTACGACGACCGTGAAATCGATCGTTTGTGTGCGCGATGGTTTCGCGCGCGATCTTGAAACCAGTGCCAGTAAGAAGTCAAACAAATCACCCGTCGGCTTCGAGAACATCGCTGCGTTATTTTATTAACGCTTTGTTATCTCTTTCACTTTTTGCATTATATAATGTTACACAATGATACTTAGTTTTGACACAATCGAGTCCGTAAGCTGATTTGAACGCATTCAGATTAATGTTATTGATTATAGTAACATATTTCTTTAATCAGTTTTTTTTTATACTTATCCAGTTTTTAACGAAATATTTTAGAACAAGCATCAAGATAAAATGCGTATTAGTATATTCTATGTATTTCTTATTATTTTATGTTTGAGGTGCTTTTGCACAAAAATACATACGATACAATTTTGTTATCGTTCGAGCATGTAAATTCAACATCTTTCTAGCTCGCGAGCTTTTTGTTATCGTTTAAAATAACTTCTGACTACAATTAACGGCTGCGCGACATCGCATGTGACTCGTCACCGTGACTTCCGCTCCAGATTTATAATTTGATTGTGACCACTCAATGAAAGATTATCATTTTATCGAAGTTCAACTCAAGCGCTTTTCTATGAAAAGGCTACTTAAAGCCTTTTGCGAAATCGAGTTTCTTATACGAGTATGTAGCAAGTGTTTACGCTGAGCGTAGTTGTGAAATGTCACATCGCGAGTAATAATAAAACTCAACTATTTTGCGGAAAAATATTTTCCTTGTTTGTTTTCCTCATCGCGACAAACCCGTTTAATTTATCAATAATTGCTAGAAGCTTTCCTGTGACCCGTAAAACATAACTTCAATATCCCATCATTCGCGCACAAATATTTGTTTTTTTTTTTTCAGATGTTATTTCTATGGTCGAAGGGGCCGTCAACTCCAACGGAGCCTGCATCACCATCGAATCGATGGTTCATCTGGTTCGCGGCGGCTATTCTTCTGTGGCGTTGCCGATATCGTATCAGCAGAGCAATTCAGGCGGCCTCGCCGCTCAAATTGCTGAGAAGACGCAGGGTAACGATCAATCAGAAGATATCATCCGCGATGATCCAACAGAAGCGACACAATTTGGCGCAGTTGCACAAGCACAAGTCCGTCGGCATACGACGGGCGAAGCGACTGTGCACAGGCGACGGTCCGCATGTGTGCAGTTCCGCATCCTTGATCGAAGCCGGACCGCAGATCACCGGATTCTACAGGGTCACCAGAAGCGGCAGGATCTACGGGAAATACACGAACAAAGCCGCCGTTCCGAACGGCGGTATTTAAGGAAGCCACTGACGCCGCGCTTAGAATTAACGGGCTGTCAATTGCAGTCCTTGTACAAATCTCGTAATCGTCGTCGTGTCGATGACGTAACTCCGGTAATCGCGTAAACGTGTCAAGTACTTTTACATTCGACTTCTTGAACTTATTTCCTGAAAATTAAAATTATTTTTTCAAGAGAGAAAGAGAGAGAGAAACATTATTTTTTTCTAAAGTTTGTCTTTACACACACACACGTTTTTATAATATAATTTACTTCATTTTTTAGAAAAAGATTTTAAGAAACATGTTTGTAAACGATTACGAGTTGTCGAAAAGTTTTTTTACACGAAAAATTGTAAATATATGTATAAATAGAATATTTGTATTGTAGGTCAATTAGTGCGAGTTGCATTACAACCCGCTGACACAACGCTCGTGCTAAAAATTAACAAACAACCTCGAATACGATCGATAATATTATCTCGAAAGAAAACAATATTTTCTGCTAATCAGTACAATCTCCGCCCACTCTCGGCAAAGAAGAATTAAGAAACAGATTTTTTTCTTAGATTTTTTTCGAAAGTTTCAATATCCTCGCGAGGAAATCCAATAACTTACACGGGTTCGGTTTTGCTGTCCTCGGCACACTTTCAAGTGCAAGATCGTTTGGTGAAGATCTTCCAAAGAGGTCACCATGACACTCAGCAGTTTTGGAATTCTGGCTGCGTTCATCTTTCCGTCGACTAACCACAAATCAATAAGAGCCGGCTGCGTTTGGAACTTTCAGGATGCTTGTACAGAATGTTTCAAGTTCTTTCCACAAACACGCTTACTTTCACTCGTGTACGCTTTAACCGCTTAATTCTAAGACTAATTGTTTCTCCTCAACAAAAAAAAACTCTGGGCGTCAACAAATTTTAGAATCTCTAACGATCATGTGAGTCCGTGGATTTTAACGAAGTTACATGTATTTAATATGTAAAAGTCTACATTTTAAGTGTAACTTGAATTTTTTAACGAGAGGTAAACGCTTTCATCCGACTGAAAACGATGGAACGTCTAAAAACGTCTTTTCCACCCTTCCACCCTTAAGCTGTCGCGCGAGCGGTGTATCGCGGAAAAGCGCTCGTTGGCACAACCCAAGCAACAATGAAATGCTGCAGAACTTTCGTATCAGAGATGTGCCAATTTGAGCGGCACAATGCCCGCGGTTTCAGAATGAGCGAACGCACGGAACACGTGCGTCGTCGAGTAGAATGGTAGGTAACTGTGCCAAATTTAATCATTCAGTAGCCGGCTACGTCAGTGACATCATAGCTGCGCTCGTTGCGCGCTTGATAATCTAAGGATTCAGAGGGACGTAAAAGATGTGCTTGCAGCTAATTGGTTTAAATTTTGTAATGAATATTTTATACATTTCTTTAGGTACGTTAGACGGTTTTTAATTGTATTTCCAATAAAACCATTTTTTTAAATAAAAACACATTTTTAAAACATAAGAAATTCTTTAAATGTTTATATTGTGACCCAGAGAGATTCCTCATTAGTTTATTGCAATATTATTTTTTTATACATTATTAATTTGCTTCATACATTGTGACAACGTGTAGTGCGCACATTGTACAGGCGCGCGCAATTTACATGGACAAGATTAAATTCACGAACTCGGTTTTTGTATTTGCGAAAGAAACCCCTTCGTTATACATTCGAGTTTAATTAAGAACTTGACCGAATAGCGGAATGTAAAAAAAAAAAAAATAATTCACGCTTGAGCGAATTAACAATTCAAATCGCGAAGCGCACCGCGGGGCAAGAAGAAATGAATAAGCTGAAATTATCGCGAAGACGGCCCCATTAATATGCGAAGTTTCAGCTTCCCGTCTTGAACGCCTTAAATAACTGCTACGTGACATCGAATAAAATTCTGATGAACTGTCTAAAGACCTAATTTAAATATCTGTCTGCTGTAATTAACAACACGCGCGTAGCGTGGGGTCTCGCGGGAACGGCCGTGGAGTTTTTTTTCTGCCTTTAATCAAGAGGGGTCGTATAAATTACACGGAAACGATTTCATCAGCGAGTTAAAGACGGTCAATAAAGGGACGAACCTGACTGATTTAAATACAAAGTGTTCTCGCAAAAGTGTCGAGGTCTTTTCATTATAAATAAACATCAAACTTGAGTCTGTGTGCGATTGTCAGTTTTCAATTACAGTTTCGAAGGCGGAATTTTTTGTGAGAAAAAATTTTCACAAACTTTAGTGAAATTCTAAAACACTGAGAAAAGTATATTTGCTATCATATGTTGAATTGAGCTATTAATTGAAACTTTTGAGATCGCTTAATATCAAAACGAGAGAGAACGGGTTTGCTGCGGATGCACATTCGAGTCGTGACAGCAGGGTCGCAGCCTCGAATGCGCCGCGAAAATGCCCTGGTAGGAAAGGGTGGATCGGGGGCGGCGCGCAAGCGTCGTTTGCGTCGTATCGACGCCTCGGCTCCCGGGCCGATGGAGAAAAGCGAACTCGAACCGCCAGTAGTGGTAGAAATCCCGGTCGGGGTCGCGCGAGAGTACGAGTACGTGCGCGTGTGCATAGCGGTGTGCTTTCTCTCGCAAGTGCATCTCGTGTGCATCTCACGAAGGGAGAATATATTAAAGAACGCGTTTTGTTGCGACATAGCGAGCAAGATAAACGGGGGAAACTTGAATCGCGAAAAACGACGACGACCTAAACGATCCGGACGAAGAGAAAGAAGACGCGCTATCGGCGTCTCGGTTGTCGCCGCCGACTCAACCGGGAAGTTCGCTGAGAAAAGCGGCGCGACAAAGGGCGCACGTTAGCGTGTAGGAGGCTGCGACAGGCACCGGCGGAGCTGCTGCTGCTGCTGCTGCTGGTGCACGCGATCAGGATGCGATTGAGGAGGTACGTGCCGTCGGTCACCGGATGTGGCCAAAGATGGCAGTGAGCGACAGATGCAGCGTACGGGATGCTGCATGGACCGCGGTTGTCATCGCTGCCCCGTGTTAAGTTACAGGGTGACTTTCTCCGTTCTGCAGTCTGATTTATTAGTTGTCGTGTCGCTTTCTTGTGTCGTTCGTCAGATTGCAAAGTACCGATTTCAAAATGATAGTCCACACAGAATCACACACAGAAAGGCGAGAAGCAATAAGATCTGATTTCCGTGTCGGATTTCTTTTGCAACCGAGTTCTTCTCGTGACGCAACTATGAAGGGGAAACTTACGCAATCATGTGCGCGACTCGTTCGGATTGCACAGTCACATAAACGTAGCACACACATGTTTTCTGTGCGAATACACCAAAAGCTTTTGATTTTATTTTTCAGTCAGTTACGCTCTGACTGTCACACAAGCCATTGTCTTATATCCAGCAAAACTTCCAAGTCGGTCTTGTAAATGTCAAGATCTGATATTTACACGCTACAGTAGTTCTCTTTATTTAATTATTTACATGTTGCAACATTCAAAGTAATTCATATATTTTCGCATGGTAATTTCAATCAAGCTGTGTTCATTAATTCAAGTGCAATACAATTTAAAAACATCAAAATCACAAAATATAGTAAAAATAATAAAAATATAACAATTACTTTATTTTTTTAAATATTGTTATACTAAATTCAATTAAAAAAATATTGTTTCTCCAACACCGTTGGATTATTTTCCCACAAAAAATAAATCTGGTTTTTCGTGTGTTTTTTTTTATCTTCCAGACTTGTCGCAAAACTGCAACAAAGCGCACACTAATAAGTGCGCACACAAGGGCTGCTGAAATTTCATGCTGCAAGCTAAGCACGCGGCTATATCGTTCTAAAAATCTGCGATGTGCATCGAGTCGCGCGCGTCCGCTGCTCGTGGATCACCCCTTGTCGCGACACATGCGCATGACTGGGCAAATATTCGGTTAACTAAACAAAAGAGAGTAACCGCTGCTGTGTCCGGCACGGCTTCAGTTGCTCATCATCCTGCATCCCGCATCGGGATGCGCACTCGCTCCGACGGTAATTGAAGAGCCCCTCCGGAAAAACCGTCCCTCCGTGCTTTCTTTTTTGTCAGTCGCAATGAGACCTCGCCGTTGATTGCCCGTCGGACACGAGAGTAGATAAAAATAGCGGAGAGCCTCGAATCTGCGAGGTAGCATTTAGAAAAAACTTTCTCATTCTTCGCGTAGTCATACGTATAGCTACACTCATATTGCGGTTAATTAGACCAGAGAATTATACAAAAGATTAAATTAGGGGTTTGAGGTATAAGTGCTTTATACTTTAGTCTCTCTTTTTCTTTGTTTATCGAGAGGGAGAATTAACAATTTGAATTGTTAATGAACTAATATCTACAAACATTTAGTCACGAAATTTAGTCACGAATAAAGTGACAAAAGAAGGAAAATAAATGCCCGTACTTATTAATCCCCATTCTCTACAACATACTATGTTTTTGTTGATTTCTATTTTACAAAAGTCGCAGATATTAATATGTCGTGATGTCGTTCTTTTCTCCGTGGAAATAAATGACTGTGCCGAAATGGTCCCAATGACCGTTTGACATTTCTATTACAATTTCCTGCTCTAAATGGGCAAATCTTATATAAGCTTGTCTTCAGTCATGCAAGAGTAATGCAGATAAATTTATAGCACACACGGCTTTTTGCTGCACACTGGAAAACAAGAACAACGCGTTTTAAACCGCTCTCTTACTCCTTTTTCTCCATGTCAAAATAAATTAATGTAAATTGCTCCACTTTCAGCTCTATTTTTTCTTCGATCTCTTGTACAAGTGCTGTAATAAGCATAAATTTCGCGATGCTTATCTTCGCTTCGTAATACTGTACACCACTGTTAGAAATATTGTGTTTCATACGTTCCTCTTCGACACAATGTTATTGTAGAATTTTGTAAATATTACACTGAAAAATATAAATAACATGTGTTTGATAACAATTTTTCGTAAAATGGAAGAACATACATTTGTGTATTTGTTTCACGGTTATACGAAATGGATATTGACGGTGTGTAATGTTGGTACACATATATGTTACATAAACTATTTGCTAGATTGAAACCAGCGCAAGTAGCGTTACCCTCGTAACACCCGACGTATTTTCGTTCGATCAATGTTACCACGCCGGCAAGGGAAAACAATTGGCGATTATTTTGTATTCTGGTAATCTCACCGATCGGCATTAATGCTGATTTTTTATGTCCTCTAAAAAAAGAAACAAAATGGAAAAATCGGTAGCGAAGTCACGCGCAGCCGACTCGCGACAGGGTGAGAGAAAAAGAGAAACAGAAAGAGACCAGCAAGCGTAGCGATGTAATTGCTTAAGTCATAATACGCTTGGGGCTTCATTAAGCTGCTTTTCATGTAACAAAGTCTCGAGTCTCGCGTGTCGAGGTGCTTACGACGCGCTTTGCTTATAATTAAGCAGGCATTATAGACGATAATTGCGACACGTATCGATCATCGAGTTGATTACGTCGCTTTCATGTGGACAAACCGCCTACACATCGGTCGCAGTTGGTTTTGAATTATTGCTAGTATACATGTCGAAAGGACGGTTCGGATCGAAAATCCGATATAACATGCTCGAGTAAACGTTTGGTCGAAATTCGGACGTTGAGTTATGTATATCTGAGTTCAGCAAATTCTATCTTTTATATGAATAATATACAGTTAAATATACGATAAACTCGCTCTTTTTCTAAACACACAAGCGCAAACTCTATCTTCGAAATTAAACATCCAAATTTAAAGTAAAAAGAGATGTAATCTGATGAAGATATTTTTTTAATGCTCAAATTTTTAAAAAATAAGGGTAAATTAAGGCCGATAAGAGCATAATCCACTGTGTGTTGTATATCAATGTATTTTGAATGTTTAATTAATTATTTATAAATGACGTTTCGACCATTATGTGTGGTCTTTTTCAAATTACAATATTCTGTTGAAACAATAATTACATACAGTAAGTAACTCGCGAAAGAAACAAATATGAAACAAATATACAAATTATAATAATCTTTACTCACGCTTAATACGTATAACGATCACATTTTCAAAATTTGGTTCGCTGAAACAAGATCGTGGATCGAAAAATCCAACGCGAATCGCAGTATTCACGATCCTGTCTTCTCACTCTGAGCGGATGACGAGAAATGACTGATAATGATAAAGCATCTTCCGTACGCAAACATGGTCATGAGACATCTATTAGCGGAAAATATAGTTTATTAAACTTACATACCGACAATTTAAATAATGTATATTTTCCGCTAATAGATGTCTCATGACCATGTTTGCGTACGGAAGATGCTTTATCAGTCATTTCTCGTCATCCGCTCAGA